>CM060451.1:139862805-140145231 GCA_030545235.1 Helianthus tuberosus | reverse complement strand
CAAACCAATCATACAACATTGATGCTATGTATGCAATCAATCATATCCTTTCATGATGCACAAATTGGTAGAGTACTAAAAACAAATTTTAATCATTTTGACAAAAAAAAAAAAAAAACCTATGACGGTCGTAGATGACCACAATGACCTCTGTTTGCATCTATACCACTTTATTACCTAGATAAAAAAAACATCCATTTCTTGGTATTTTCGTGAACAGGCAGCATATATAGAGCAAGAACATTTTTTTGGGTAAAGTAACACAACACAAGATGATCAAAAGCACTACTGAACAGATTTCTCAAAAGCATGAGAAACGACTTTTGAGCCACTCCATAAATAAGTTGATCCATATATTGTTTTTTTCTGAATAACATTGACAGATTGTTGATCTTGATAAGAATTAAATCTTAATTTTTGAGATATCAGTATCAGTTTTACTTTTTTTTTAGATTTCTTTTTTAACCTTTTAGCTTTTAAGTCTTTTCTACTTATAAAATTGTGATCGAAATTTAAGATAGCATAACAGTACATCTGTTCTTTGAAAAAGTTAATTTTGATTTTGACTTGCATCATGTTACACGTGTTTAAATATTGTCGCTAATGGAAACAGTTAATTCATCTTAACATCAACCATTTTATATTTGAAATTCAAATGATAGTATTACATGACTTTTCAAAAATGAGATTGAGGGTGTGTTTGGGTGTGTATTTAAACATATTATTAATATAAGTGTAAAATTACCCAACTAACCCTAAGTCCCTAACCTTAAGGACATGACTCAACTGTATAACTAGGATAACTCTACATAGACCACTCAACATATCAGAAAGATTGTTACCATTTAGCGTTTAATCGACTAACAAGTTTTTATGTGATTAAAACTTAAGCAAATAATGGTTATGCATGCAATTATTTTAAAGCCAATTCTTTATTTATAGAAGTGGTTCTTCTTTTAAAAGATGTTTTTGCCCACCTTTTTACTAAACTTTTCCCACGGTCCCCATTTTAACACCATATAACAATAATTCTCCCTTTGATGCTAAGAAAGATCCAAATTAAGATTTTTAATGTCAAGCAAGTTCCAACTTTCATATGTGAAATAATATTATGATAATATCTGTTGTAACTCATAGTACTTGTTATATAAGTAGCTAACTATTTTTGTTAAAAACTTTGACTTCCAAATCAACTTTAAAGTCAAAAAATATCATGTGACATTAAAAGATCAAGTTACTAGAAGTCTAGAAATTAAAACGATCTTTAAAACACCAAAGAAAAATAACTTGCATCCATTATCTGCACACATGTGACACGACCCTACATCTAAGTTGTTAATGCGGTAAAATATCAGATATCAGTCAAGGACCGATATTTGAGATATCGGTTATTGTAGTGAGATATCGGTGGGATATTGGTAATCTTAAAACCACGCTAAATTTATATATATATAAAAATTTAACACTAACAATTCAGTATACTCTCCTACCATTAACAGATTAACCTTTTGTAACTTGCAAAACACTAACAATTGTAGCAAGTAGGAACTCACTAAGACTTCAAACACTAACAGCTAACAATTAAGACTTAAAACACTAATAGCAACAATAAGAAGAAAGGCGAATGGTAGAAGTAAGAAGAAAGGTACTGATATCGGGAAAATCGGTGATATATTAGTCAAATATCGGTCCAATATCGTTCAAATATCGGTCAAGATCACCGATATTTTGACTGATATTTTGTACCGATATCTCGGCAAGGGACGGATAACCTATATATCACTGATATATCGGGAAATTAACTACAAAGCCCTACATGGTCGGGTGAGCATACCCCTCAAATTACTATATGCACCCCTTTAAACATTCGTTACGGTATTGCATACCCTAATAAAATATCCTCAATCCACCATTATATACCGGGATATTTCACAGTCACCAAGCACATACACCATATACCCATAACATGATTTCCGACCCACCCAACGGGTCCAATTCTCGTGTGTCCCCGACCCAAAAAAACATCATTCATTGTGTAACAAAATCCTCTTTTTTTTGTTTGATCATCACACATAATTTTCATCGTTCCTCCATACATCTATACCTAATAAAAAAGAAACTCGTAGTGCCATGTGTCACACTTCTATGAGCCTAAAGACTCTTTTTCCCAACATATTTTATCTCAAAATATTGTTTTGTAATTCCCAAATCTACATTACTAGCTATTTAATATTTCTTGTATCCAACCCGTGTAATAATACACCAGTTTCTAACCTAAAAGACATACCCAAAAACCACTTTAAAAGACAGATCATGACTCGTTGACCAAGTCAAGAACCAGCAAGTACACTTACACTTGCCTTACCTCACTTCAATTTCCACAACTAAAAAAAAGCTATCCAACATAAAATCACAAATCAAATCAAACCTAAATCCAAACAACACAAAACCAAACCAAAATATCACAAACAAACCCTAAAACCCAAAACCCTAACAACCCAAACCCATATGAGCAACTAGCAATAAAGCAACAACATTTACCTACCAAAATGATAAAGATTAACAATAGGTATGAATTATTTTAAGTAAAAAGAAAAGGGGTAGACCTTTCTTGACCAGCAGTGTCCCAAATCTGGGCCTTGATGACCTTCCCATCAACATTAAGGCTGCGGGTAGCGAACTCGACGCCAATAGTTGATTTGGTTTCTAGATTGAACTCGTTTCTGGTGAATCTTGAAAGAAGATTGGATTTACCCACGCCAGAATCACCGATTAGAACCAATTTGAACAAGTAATCATACTCATCTTCGCCTCTATACGCAGACATCTTTTTGAAAGTAAGTTTGTATGTTCTGGAAATGGTAGCGACTGTTGTCGTGGTGTGGCGAGATGCGGGGGAGATCAAGGTGGTGTGTGAAGTTACGAGTTTAACCTCCACGGCTCCACCCACTCATTGCCTAATGCCTACCCATTATCGTTTGGGTCGGGTAGGTATGATTAAATTTTTTTTCTCTTTTTTATTTTTTTTAAGGCGAATTTCTTTTAATAATGCATTTCGCACTTGAACACAATATGAGTGAAACAAATGTTAGATGTGACAACTGTCACTTTTCCGTACATTCCGTACACTAATTGAACAGTAATCTGTGCTTTAATAACTGTGCATGATCTAGTTTACAAGACAAATGAATTTCTGATTACTGTTATATACATACAATGACATTTCATATTGCAAGACTTACTACATGCAACACGATATAGTTCTAATAATGCATAGAACAGAATTGGCACCATTATCAGACAAACTAAAATGCTGACGAAGTTCAGTACATAGACATACAGTGTTTTGAGGCCCAGTATGAGCCAGAGACTACGTATTACACTAGTATAGTGTGTAGGGAAGTAAGGACTACAAAACTGCTTTTCTAGGTGATAGATAAAGTGCCGGAAAGTGCCTAAAACCCACATAAAGTGTAGAATTCTGCAGAAAATAACCAAAATTCAGCATTTTAACAAGTTTATTACATGCAAAAATATGGCAAAATGGTCCTGAATGCTTTCCTAAGTGTCGGGAATTAAAAGCGTTACAAAAGGGTACATAAAGAACACTAAATGGAATAGTTTGACACATTAACGAACCGGTATCTAACCGAACAACCGGACATTACCCGAAACACCAAAATTATACTAGAAGCATTGTTTTAATGTTTCTGAGCTAGTTGTGATCCCCGAACACCCTAACACACTATATAACACATCATACACTTAAGATCCTAACTAAACAATTAACTTATCATTTAAACCCAACCTATACCCCCCCCCCCCCCATATTAGTGGACTGTCACCAAGGGTGACCCCACCATGATCTTGCAATATCTCCTTAAATCTTCATTTGAACTCCTATGATATCTTTCTTAGATTTATAAAGATTCTTGTCTAGAATATGCTTGACATAAATTCCATATGCTTTTGTATATTGGATAAAGATTTCTATAAAAACCCAAGGACTAATCTCTTCTTTCATTCATCATCTTCAACCTACAACACACCTCCTCCTCTCCTCCATATGTTACGGCCCAAACACCCCCCCCCCCCCCCACTTAACCCCATCATTTTCAACCAATTCCCAAGTGTTCTAAGTATAATCTAAGGTGTAAGGAGCCTATCTAAGAAGGTTGCAAGCAACGAAACTTGAAGGACCTCTCTCTAGTGCTTTTATCCACCTAGTTTACCCTCTTCATCAACTTTTGTTCTTCCCTAGCCTTGTGCTAGTAGTAAGGCTCTTGTGATCTCTTGATCTTTCATATATAGTTGGTTAATAAGTGATGAACATTGTTAAACATGATGAACATTAAAAGACATAATCATAAATCTCTAACATAAGCTTATAAACATATGAAATCTTGTTGATTTATGATTGTTTGATTCTTGTTGATTGATTATTAGTGTTAGTAATGCTAGACATCATGAGTAACCTACTAGATTGTGATTAAACACATGATCTAGTAAGTTAAAGTGGTGATCTTGTGAAAGACCAAGATCATCATACTTTATGTTACATGAACTTGAATGATAAAAGGTTGTTTTCATAAGATGATGATTTAAACAAGATAAAAGTCTTGTGAGTGGATGATTTCTAAAATAGTTTTCCAAATGAACCAAGTTAAATAACAAGATTTGTATAAACATTGTTTAAAGAAAACCAATCATGTTTTTAGTGTTGAAACAAGTATAAGAACACTTTGTTTACAAGAAAAATTCAAAAGAATGATTTTTTGGAAAAATCATCTAGTAAGTTGTAAACACCTAAATCCTTTAAGAATGAGATTTTTAAAGAAATAAACACACTTTAAAGAGTAACTAAGTCTTCATGATCATTATGTAGATAGCTTTGTTTTAGCACTTGGTAAGTGTAGATTGATTGTTGATTGTTGAAATGATTTTTGAAAAGAAAATGATATGCTTTAATAGCATGGACACCTCCATTTTTAGGGGAAACTATGGCAAAATTTTCTAAAAAATACAAACGCTTAGAAAAATATTTTCTAAACAAGTATTTACAAGTGTGTTTTAACTATGATTTTCAATATAAACCTTGCCATAGACTTTGCTACAAAAATACAAGTATTGGAGGTTGGTTTTTATAAATAAAAATAGATAAATATGCATTTATAATATATATTTACATTTTTAACACATTGTGTGTGATTATTTATATGCTTGGTGTAATAGTTATGTTATTTTAGGATTTAAAGTAATATAACTTAACAAAATACCAAGGATTTACAATCCAAAACAATACCAAAAATCACAAGGAATAAATGTATAAGTTACACACTTAATATTGTGAAATCGAACGCAAGAACGTAACTTACAAAATATTCCGGAAACTACCGTTAAAAATATGTTTTTGGTAAATATTATTTTGGACACAAGAAATGAAAATATGATTTTCGTTATTATTACAAAGTATATCATATTTTCGACAAAGAGAAAATATATTATTTTTGGAAGTAAAAATATATTTTCTTAGAATATTTAGAAGATATATGATTTTTGAGAAAAAATATATATTTTCTTGAAATACATTATTTTTGGGACAAAACAAGTTTAAATATATTTTCTGAAGTAAGACTTGAAAATATATTATTTTGGAAACTACAAATACGAGAATACGAATACACATACATGAGATACCCCATCCTTGGGAAGGAAATACGAAAATAAATACTTGAGAAGTATTGTACAAAATATTGTTTAACAAATTATTCCAAAATTTAAGATAATTTAAAGTTAAAATAATTATTATTTTAACAAGTAATTATAACTTGGGATAATGTTAGAGACATAAAAGAAACGTAACTCAAAACATGAATACTAAGGCAAGACACGACCCGTTCGTCTAATAGACCCTAGTACATTGTAGGGAGTCATGTTTGCTGAGGAGATTTGAGTTACGAGTATCGAAGACGCAAAACAGTGAGTTCATGCTCCCCCTTTTCTCTTAACTGTTTTTTGGTTTTATAACTCTCGGGGGAGAAATACATGTTACGAATGCTTAAACGGTATGAAATGCCTATGAAATACTAGATCATGTGAGCATAGACTTAATATTGAAATGCCATTAATACTTAATTAGGGACGAGGGTTAGATCTAACGGGTACGGCCGAGCCCCAATCATGGTCCTCATGTGATCACTTGAGTGCTTCGGTGTCCCAGTCGAGGGAAATCGACATAGTCAAGGGAAATTGACATAGTCAAGGTAAATTGACATAGTCGAAGGGAAATTCGACATAGTCGAGGGAAATCGACATAGTCGAGGGAAAATCGACAAGGGTATAAGCCTACTCATTTTGAGTGCTCCCTATGTCCTCACATGCCTTAATGTCCTTGTAAAACATTTATTTGGTATGTTCATATACGCTTTTCATACCTGTTTTTAAAGGAGTCTCTCAAAAGTTTACAAGATTACAAGTACTCACACAAAACGCATGAACTCGCTCAACTTTTGTTAATGTTTTCCAAAATTACATGTATTTCAGGTAACAGGATAGATCTTGGGCGCGGGTGTTGTTTCTAGAAGTAGACTTCAAGTTTAGATGTCATCCACTTTTATTGGTTTGTAACCTAGTCGAAGGTTGTGTTTAAAACTTAAATAACCGGTGTTTGTAATACTCAAATTTTATGAATTGATGAACATCGTTTTTGATCATGTAGTTGTTTATTATGATTGAATGCAATGATATTAAACCAGTCACACATCATACGCTTCCGCAAAAGTCAGGGTGTGACAGTTTGGTATCAGAGCTTCGATTGTAGTAAACTAGGATTCCTTCTCGAGTCTAGACTACAATCACTAGAACTCTATCACAAAAACATTTTTACAAAAGAAAAGATTTTTCATTGCATTCACGTAAGCTTCAAGATCCATGAGTCAAACATTTTCCAAAGAAGAGACAAGGCAAGGACATTAGTAGGGAATACCCCAAAATAAGGTGCCAACTAAGGAATAGTCTACACGAGTTAGACTTGCCAAAGACAAAATGACCCCCCAAAGAATAAACGAGAGTTATATGTGATATGATGCATCGAATTGCCTGTTTATGCTAAGTAACATATTTGTTTATCGATATATACATATAAATAAGTGTACGGAATGGTTATTGACGTGAATAAGATACCTTCGACTCCGAATCCTATTATTATTCTTACTCGCACGATGAAGCTATTGACCTCGCGTTCATTGCAAAGCTCATGGCTGGAGTGATTACCAAACGAGATTCTGAGCTTGCTTCCGTAGGAGATGGCTGCTCTTCTCTCTCGATCGTGAAGGTGCCTGACTACGGTAGTGACGGCGAGGCAGAGGCGGCAACCTTGAACAACTTCTTAATCAGCGGGACGAGGTCCCTGCGGCTTTTGTGAAGAAAGATTGACGACATACTTGACCAGAAAAGGGAGATGAAGTATTCATCTTGAAGGTGCCCCTCCAACTACCAGGAATTCTCCTTATTCCTATTTCGTTTAATCATCGTGCCTATTCGCGCGTAACGATAACGAGTGTTAGCGCGTGGACCACCGTAATGGTCCTTTCCAGGTCAGAGGTATAAGGACAGAAGTGTCCCCTCCTTGGTTAATCATCTGCTTGGACGAGGGAAAATTGGGGTAACTGTTGATGCGTATTCTAGTGTTATATATATTAGGTGTATATTTTAAGCCCCTTTAACACTTTTTAGTCAAGTTTTAAATTTATAAAACACGATATTTACTAACACTAGACACACATATGGGCAAGTGCACCCATCGTGAGCGTAGTATAGTGTTGGTAAGATACAGAGGTCGTCCAAGGACACAAGAGCTTTTAGTACCGGTTTATCCTCAACGTCTAATCAAAATAAAAAGTTTAGAAAAAAAAAGTTTTAAACTAAGAAAAATAAAAATTAACTAAAATGCTGAAAATAAAAATAAAAAGAAAAACAGATAGACAAGATGAATCACTTGGTTCCGACTCGTATCTAGTGTAACCTTTGATAATTTCCGCACTTTTGCACATATTTAAGAGATTATCTTAGTTATTGTAGTAGGCCCCTCTTTTGAAGGTGACGTTACCCTCACCCCAGTAGTTTGAGTCAGCAAGGATACAATCCTAAAAGGGTGGATTATTGGAAGATAATTAATTAAGTTATTAATGCAAATTATGGTAGGCCCCTCTTTTGGAGGTGACGTTACCCTCGACTAAGTAGTCTGAGTCAGCAGGGATACAGTCCTAAATAGCCGGGTGATGCGTGTGAAGTGTTATATATATTAGGTGTATATTTTAAGCCCCTTTAACACTTATTTTTAGCCAAGTTTTAAATTTATAAAACACGATATTTTACTAACACTAAACACACATATGGGCAAGTGCACCCATCGTGAGCGTAGTATAGTGTTGGCAAGATACCGAGGTCGTCCAAGGACACAAGAGCTTTTAGTACCGGTTTATCCTCAACGTCTAATCAAAATAAAAAGTTTAGGAAAAAGGTTTTAAACTAAGAAAAATAAAAACTAACTAAAATGCTGAAAATAAAAATAAAAATAAAAACAGATAGACAAGATGAATCACTTGGTTCTGACTCGTATCTAGTATAACCTTTGATTATTTCCGCACTTTTGCACATAATTAAGAGATTATCTTAGTTATTGTAGTAGACCCCTCTTTTGAAGGTGACGTTACCCTCACCCCAGTAGTTTGAGTCAGCAAGGATACAATCCTAAAAGGGTGGATTATTGGAAGATAATTAATTAAGTTATTAATGCAATTTTATGGTAGGCCCCGCTTTTGGCGGTGACGTTACCCTCGGCTAAGTAGTCTGAGTCAGCAGGGATACAGTCCTAAATAGCCGGGTTATAGTATTAATAGTAGTTAACTTATGAGGGGATCAAAGAGTTTGGACCCCCGCCATCCAATACCGTGAAGTATTGAAGGAGGTCCTACTAAATTTGACCCAGGTCCATTGCAGGACCTCTAAACGCTGAACAATGGCAAGACCTTTACCAAACCGTTCCCTTAACCCCCGACCAGGTAGCCAACATACCTCCATATAGACCGTGGAGATATGAATGGTGAAAATCTTTTATTTTATATAGACAGTAAAATAATTTCAAGACACCACGGACAAACGATAAAGAAAGATCACCTTCAACATAAGCAACTAGTTATTAAAGTCATTAATACGAAACCAAATAAAAAGTGCAAAAGATTAGAAATAAAAAGTATTACACTAGACACTTTGCCTTCACCAAGTGATGTAAGAGACTTAGGCTAACATGGCCTTGATTGTCAAGAACTCTTACGATCAATCTTGGATCCCGAGACGACTCACACACTCTACGATGGACAATGGATGATGGTGGTGGATGATGGTGTTATGGTGGTGGTGGGTGGTGGGTGAAGTGTGAGAGAGGTGGTGTGCCAAGGGATGAGTTGAAATGAAACCAAGCACTCCTATTTATAGGCTGAACAGAAGGCTGGGCACGGCCCCGTGTCCGCTGGACACGCCCCCGTGCCTGTCTGACACTCTCTCTCTTCATTAATTGTAATTCGCAATTAC
Organism: Helianthus tuberosus; assembly: GCA_030545235.1. Taxonomy (NCBI): domain Eukaryota; kingdom Viridiplantae; phylum Streptophyta; class Magnoliopsida; order Asterales; family Asteraceae; genus Helianthus; species Helianthus tuberosus. Next base: position 140,135,640 of record CM060451.1, on the reverse strand, counting down.
AATTAATGCGCCTGCTGTACTTTCGCCACGCCCCCGTATTCGCTGGACACGGCCCGTGGTGGGCAATAGAAGCTTCTATAGGTTTGTCTTTTCTGCTGCTTCTTGGGCACGGCCCCGTGCTGGCTGAGCACGGGGCGTGTTCAGTCTTCTGCCATCTCTATTTTGCTTGGGAAGATGCCGTTGAGGGGTCGGGCAGTCCACTTATGTTCCTTTTCTTGTATTTATGTTAGATTTAGCTGTCTTTTTGCTTCTTTTGTGAATTTGAGCTCATTTAATCCTGAAAATACAAAAGGAAGACAAAAACACTCTTTTTCCAACATTAGTACTTAAAAAGGGTTAGTTTTATGCCTCATTTGATGTAATTTATATGTTGCATTTTACACACATCAAATACCCCCACACTTGAACTTTTGCTTGTCCTCAAGCAAAACTCTTTAATATGTGGCTTACACTCCCAAATGGAATGGGTAGAAGAGAAGGTTTTGGCTTGTCATAGAGTGTTGGGAATCCAAGATCTTTTTGGGTTTTATTTTTATTTATTTACAATCCTATTCGTTATGATTTGTTTAGAACGTTTCATAGGAGAAATTACTTATTTGGGCATAACATACCTTTTTAAAATTCCATTTATATACAAGTTCACATACCTCACGGGAGAAATCACCCACACTCGGCCGAAGGTGTATTTTTAGTGAATCACTCGAGAGCGGCATGGAACTTACTCCTACCATAGGCTTGCCAAGCAATCAATCCTCCTCTTTTTTAACTTTTATACCTTTGTAAATATAAAGAGGACTTTGCGGGTGAAGGGTTAGGCTTGGGTTAAAGGTAGGTGGTTGGGTTAGTGGTTAGTGGTTAGTAGAAAAAGGGTGAAAAAGCGTAACAAGTGTCGGTTTTCGTAGGACTTTCTATTTTTTGTAACTTTTTATTTTGATGAAGCTATTATTCAAACAAAGTTATTTTTGATGAACTTGTTTGTTTATTTTCTCTTGCTTCATCATCAACACATTTTTTTTTTCAGCCGATCATACGAAAAACCGAACTTGTTACTAAAACAAAAGGTTAAAAAAAAGAAAAAAAAAGTTTTGGTGGGTGAAAGGGTGTTTGGTTTGGGTTATGAAATGAAAAGGTTTAGGCTCAAAGGGGCTAACTAGGGGGATTTTGGGTAGGTGGTAAAAAAAAAGAAAAATAATGGTGTAGAAGAAAAAAAAGGGTTAGTCCTAATGCCTCTATCATTTACTTACTCAGGTTTAAGTTGATAAGGACCGGGAATGTATCGTCATGGCAAGTTCTAGAGTCGTAAGAACCAAGCGGCTATTCACACAAGAAACGAAAAATGAGCATTTAGTCTAAAGATGTAAATTTGTATGCTCAATAAAGGCTCAAAACTCACTTTTGTGGGAATGGGTTTTTATGTGATCAAGTATATATAATCAAATTTTAATTAAGCTTGTCATGCCGTTTCATAATTTACTTATGTTGGTTCTTGTTATCACGACTCTCTCGGTTGTAAACTTGTAAAAATATAACCTTATTAATCTTATGATTCCTAACTTAAACTTTAGACAAGTAAAAAAAAATGAAAATTTTTGAAAAAATTTGGGGTGTTTAGCGGTTCCAATAGAGTTTTGTGTAAGGCTTGTTATTAGGACTTGCAAAATTTCAAGGTTTTAGCATCCCCCCCACACTTAAATTACACATTGTCCTCAATGTGTCCCAAAAATAAATTTTTAGGTTGATTAGATGTGTAAAATGGTGTTAAAAGCAAAGATTTATGTTACTGGTAGACTGGACACGGCCCCGTGGGGACCGGACACGGCCCCGTGTTCAGGTGCCAGTAACAAAAATTAAAGAAAAGAAACAGAAGCCTGGACACGGGGGCGTGTCTGGTGAACACGGCCCGTGTCCAGTTACCTGAACTGGGCATTTTTCTGCAGGGGGTTCAGCACGGGGCCGTGTTGGTTGGACACGGCCCGTGTTGAACCTTCTGTAATGGAGATTGATGCCGGGTTGCCTTGTTCTTGTGCATGAGGTCATTTTTCTCGTTCCCCTTTTCATCCCTTACCACCATGAGTGTGTTTTATTTATTATGAACCATCCAAACTTTAAAAACCATCATTTCATTGCATCATAAAGAGACCTTACATAGTCCTAAATTTAAACTAGAAATGAAAACAAAAAAATATCAAACCATGGAGTTCTGGCCTCTACTTTATTTTAATTAGCAAAATTTCCAAGAAGCTACTAATCTTGGTTAGACAAGGCCTTTTAGAACTCCTTCTTCCGGGTGCGGCTCTCCTCACATGTCGGCGAGCCACTCCTCCACCTCCCTTGGAAGGAGAAAAGAAGGCTCATTGGCATTGGTTTGAGGAGTTTCGATTTCCACCGGGATCTCTTGTTGGTGTTCCACGGGAGGTTCCGCTGGCAGATCTTCCCATCCGACAGGGTTGTTTATTCCGAGAGCTAGGTTCCAATCCTGTTGAGGGAGGACTGGTTCCATTGGGGGTGCTACAAGAATATTTAACCTTTGGTGCAAGAGGTTAATTTCTTGGAAGCTGCTTTCGAGTCCCACCGTAAGATCGTTAATACGGTCGATTAGGACCTCCTCTACTGATGTCATTTCGTCGAGAGCCTCCCTTAATGCTATCACATAGTGCACAAGTGTAGCTTCAACGGAGGGCCTCCTTCCTCTTCGGCTGTTTGATGAATGCACGGAAGATGTTTCGCTGTTTTCACTTGACATCCTACGAAAAATAAACTGAAAAATAGTTTATTTGATGAAACAGTGACCGGACACGGCCCCGTGCTCATTGAGCACGGCCCCGTGTTCATCTTTCTGCAGAATTTTGGAGCAAGGAAACTTGAAATTTTAAGTTATTTTCTGAACTTGTGGGGTCTTTTTAGACATTAATAACTTAAAACAATGTTACATAACATATTTTTACCAAGATTCCTTGAACAAAACTCACTAATCCCTACCACAAAGTTGGAAGAATTCAAACTTTTAATGGAAGTTCTTGGAGAAAGATGGAGAAGAAGGAAATGGCTAAAAGAGGAAAGGACAAGATGGGTTGTTGGAACCTTCTTTTAGACTTACCTAGGATAGTTGAGAGAAGATTCCTTCAAATCTCTGTCCCAAGTTAGTCCAAATGTGCAGAATTCTTGGTTGCATTTATAGAAAACGACAGCATCCTGGACACGGCCCCGTGTCCATTGGACACGGTCCCGTGTGCAGGTGGAGTTCTGACACAGTTTGTCCGTATTCTGACGTACTGATCAGAAGGGAATCTTTTGGTGAACATGGGGGCGTGTTGGATGGACACGGCCCCGTGTCGAGGGACTGTTTTATGAAGTTGTCTAGTTTTTTAAGGAACTCATTAGTATCGGGTGGCTCCTGATTGGTTGGAACAACCCCAAAGTGCCTAAGATACCTTAATTGTCCTAAACTAAGGCGAGAACGCAAGAGGTTGTCGGTGAGGGTAATTCATATTTTCATTCTAGGTGGACAAGTCCAACCCTTTCCCGGGCTCTCGTTAAAGAAGGTGTATGCCAAATCGCTCAGGTCTATGTATGCATCAAACGAAGTCGATGGAGAGTCCTTCACGGCACAATCGGCACAGGGACGACTATCGTCCACGTCTTTGCTAGGTATGAAGGTATTTTTGGGAGCAACGAGGTTGTCGGAATGCGGTTCCAACATTTCTTCATGGTCATCGTCTTGGGGCGGATCAATAAAGTCCTTCCTAAGCTCTTTTGACCAATTCAGAATTAGCTTTTCTAGTTGAATTAACTCGTCAAGGAGCATTTCCCCTAGAATATCTGGCTGGGCGCATTCGAGGGAGAGATAGTGCTTATTTTTACTTCCGCCCCTCTTAAGGTTATAAGGAATCGGTGGGTCTATGTAGTGGGGCCTATAATTTAGAAAGTAACATTCTAATTCTCTATGTTCGCCTCCACATAATTGACACCACGTACCATAAGAGTGCCGAAAGTAAAAACAATTACTATCACTCATGTTTATGTCAGAAATTACCAACCGCCGGGATCTAACGGTTCTGTTTTCAGTAAGTGAATCTTGGGCACGGGGGCGTGTTGAGTGAGCACGGCCCCGTGTTCAGCTTACTGTCTGACTTAAAACAGTATTGCCAGTTCCAATGATTTAGCACGGGGGCGTGTTCAGCGGGCACGTCCCGTGCTGAGCTCTGCAGAAGCTGAAAAACTAAGAAATCCTAAAAAAAAAGAAAAAAAAATGATTAGGCCGTTGATTCCTAACTTTCTTAAAATCCTTGTGTCCCCGGCAACGGCGCCAAAAACTTGATGCGTGTGAAGTGTTATATATATTAGGTGTATATTTTAAGCCCCTTTAACACTTATTTTTAGCCAAGTTTTAAATTTATAAAACACGATATTTTACTAACACTAAACACACATATGGGCAAGTGCACCCATCGTGAGCGTAGTATAGTGTTGGCAAGATACCGAGGTCGTCCAAGGACACAAGAGCTTTTAGTACCGGTTTATCCTCAACGTCTAATCAAAATAAAAAGTTTAGGAAAAAGGTTTTAAACTAAGAAAAATAAAAACTAACTAAAATGCTGAAAATAAAAATAAAAATAAAAACAGATAGACAAGATGAATCACTTGGTTCCGACTCGTATCTAGTATAACCTTTGATTATTTCCGCACTTTTGCACATAATTAAGAGATTATCTTAGTTATTGTAGTAGGCCCCTCTTTTGAAGGTGACGTTACCCTCACCCCAGTAGTTTGAGTCAGCAAGGATACAATCCTAAAAGGGTGGATTATTGAAAGATAATTAATTAAGTTATTAATGCAATATTATGGTAGGCCCCTGCTTTTGGCGGTGACGTTACCCTCGACTAAGTAGTCTGAGTCAGCAGGGATACAGTCCTAAATAGCCGGGTTATAGTATTAATAGTAGTTAACTTATGAGGGGATCAAAGAGTTTGGACCCCCGCCATCCAATACCGTGAAGTATTGAAGGAGGTCTTACTAAATTTGACCCAGGTCCATTGCAGGACCTCTAAACGCTGAACAATGGCAAGACCTTTACCAAACCGTTCCCTTAACCCCCGACCAGGTAGCCAACATACCTCCATATAGACCGTGGAGATATGAATGGTGAAAATCTTTTATTTTATATAGACAGTAAAATAATTTCAAGACACCACGGACAAACGATAAAGAAAGATCACCTTCAACATAAGCAACTAGTTATTAAAGTCATTAATACGAAACCAAATAAAAAGTGCAAAAGATTAGAAATAAAAAGTATTACACTAGACACTTTGTCTTCACCAAGTGATGTAAGAGACTTAGGCAAAAATGGCCTTAATTGTCAAGAACTCTTACGATCAATCTTGGATCCCGAGACGACTCACACACTCTACGATGGACAATGGATGATGGTGGTGGATGATGGTGTTATGGTGGTGGTGGGTGAAGTGTGAGAGAGGTGGTGTGCCAAGGGATGAGTTGAAATGAAACCAATCACTCCTATTTATAGGCTGAACAGAAGGCTGGGCACGGCCCCGTGTCCGCTGGACACGCCCCCGTGCCTGTCGGACACTCTCTCTCTTCATTAATTGTAATTCGCAATTACAATTAATGCGCCTGCTGTACTTTCGCCACGCCCCCGTGTTCGCTGGACACGGCCCGTGGTGGGCAATAGAAGCTTCTATAGGTTTGTCTTTTCTGCTGCTTCTTGGGCATGGCCCCGTGCTGGCTGAGCACGGGGCGTGTTCAGTCTTCTGCCATCTCTATTTTGCTTGGGAAGATGCCGTTGAGGGGTCGGGCAGTCCACTTATGTTCCTTTTTTTGTATTTATGTTAGATTTAGCTGTCTTTTTGCTTCTTTTGTGAATTTGAGCTCATTTAATCCTGAAAATACAAAAGGAAGACAAAAACACTCTTTTTCCAACATTAGTACTTAAAAAGGGTTAGTTTTATGCCTCATTTGATGTAATTTATATGTTGCATTTTACACACATCACCGGGTTATAGTATTAATAGTAGTTAACTTGTGAGGGGATCAAAGAGTTTGGACCCCCGCCATCCAATACCGTTAAGTATTGAAGGAGGTCCTACAAATTTGACCCAGGTCCATTGCAGGACCTCTAAACGCTGAACAATGGCAAGACCTTTACCAAACCGTTCCCTTAACCCACGACCAGGTAGCCAACATACCTCCATATAGACCGTGGAGATATGAATGGTGAAAATATTTTATTTTATATAGACAGTAAAATAATGCCAAGACACCACGGACAAACGATAAGGAAAGATCACCTTCAACATAAGCAACTAGTTATTAAAGTCATTAATACAAAACCAAATAAAAAGTGCAAAAGATTAGAAATAAAAAGTATTACACTAGACACTTTGTCTTCACCAAGTGATGTAAGAGACTTAGGCAAACATGGCCTTGATTGTCAAGAACTCTTACGATCAATCTTGGATCCCGAGACGACTCACACACTCTATGATGGACAATGGATGATGGTGGTGGATGATGGTGTTATGGTGGTGGTGGGTGGTGGGTGAAGTGTGAGAGAGGTGGTGTGCCAAGGGATGGTTTGAGCTTGAGCCAAGCACTTCTATTTATAGGCTGAACAGAAGCTCGGGCACGGCCCCGTGTCCAGTGGGCACGGCCCCGTGTCCAGTGGGCACGGCCCCGTGTCCACATCCTTCTCTTTCTTCATTTAATGCAGCTTTGTCTTATTAGTTGACCACGCCCCCGTGTCCGCTGAGCACGACCCCGTGGTGCAGAAGAATCTTTGTACTATGTAGATTTGCTGGATTGTGCGAATCTTATAGTTGACCACGGCCCCGTGTCCGCTGAGCACGGCCCCGTGGTGGGCAATAGAAGCTTCTACCACTTTGTCTTTTCTGCTGACACTTGGGCACGCCCCCGTGTTGGCTGAGCACGGGGCTTGTTCAATCTTCTGATATCTTGTTTTGCTTGGGAAGATGTTGTTGTGGGGTCGGGCATGTCACGTTTTGTTCCTTTTCTTGTATTTATGTTAGATTTTGATGTCTTTTTGCTTCTTTTGTTAATTTGAGCTCATTTAATCCTGAAAATACAAAAGGAAGACAAAAGCACACTTTTTCCAACATTAGTACTAAAAAAGGGTTAGTTTTATGCCTCATTTGATGAAATTTATATGTTACATTTTGAACACATCAAATACCCCCACACTTGAATCTTTGCTTGTCCTCAAGCAAAACTCTTTAATATGTGGCTATTTACACTCCCAAATGGAATGGGTAGAAAAGAAGGTTTTGGGCTTGTCATAGAGTGTCGGGATTTCCAAGATTCTTTATTTAATTTTATTTTTATTTATTTACAATCCTATTCGTCATGATTTATTTAAAACTTTTCATAAGAGAAATTACTTATTAGGGCATAACATGCCTTTGTAAAATTCTATTTATATACAAGTTCACATACCTCACGGGGATCACTCAACACTCGGCCGAAAATGTATTTTTATGGATCACTCGAGAGCGGCATGGAACTTACTCCTACCATAAGCTTGCCAAGCAATCAATCCTCATCCTTTTTAACTTATATACCTTTGTAAATATCAAGAGGACTTTGTGGGTAAAGGGTTAGGCTTGGGTTAAAGGTAGGTGGTTGGGTTGGTGGTTAGTAGAAAAAAAAAGGTTAAAAAGCGTAACAAGTGTCGGTTTTCGCAAGACTTTCTATTTTCGTAACTTTTATTTTGATGAAGCTATTATTCAAACAAAGTTATTTTTGATGAACTTGTTTGTTTATTTTCTTTTGCTTCATCATCAACACAAATGTTTTTTTTTTTTTTTTTTGAAAAGTCATATGAAGAACCGAACTTGTTACTAAAACGAAGGGTTAAAAATGAAAAAGGTTTTGGTGGGTAAAAAGGGTGTTTGGTTTGGGTTATGAAATGAAAAGGTTTAGGCTCAAAGGGGCTAATTAGGGGGATTTTGGGTAGGTGGTAAAAAAAATAATGGTGTAGAAATAAAAAGGGGTTAGTCCTAATGCCTCCATCATTTACTTACTTGGGTTTAAGTTGGTAAGGACCGGGAATGTATCGTCATGGCAAGTTCTAGAGTCGTAAAAACCAAGCGGCTATTCACACAAGAAACGAAAATGAGCATTTAGTCAAATGATATGTAAGTGTTTGCTCAATAAAGGCTCAAAACTCACTTTTGTGGGAATGAGTTTTTATGTGATCAAGTATATATAATTAAATTTTAACTAAGCTTGTCATGCCTTTTCATAATTTTCTTATGTTGGTTCTTTTTATCACGACGCTATCGGTTGTAAATTCGTAAAAATATAACCTTTTTAAGAACTTGAATTTCCCGAGTTAAACCTTAGACAAGTAAAAAAAATGAAAATTTTTGAAAAAAATTGGGGTGATTAGCGGTTCCAATAGAGTTTTGTGTAAGGCTTGTATTTAGGACTTGCAAGATTCAAGGTTTTAGCATCCCCCCACACTTAAATTACACATTGTCCTCAATGTGTCCCAAAAATAAGTTTTTATGTTGATTGAATGTGTAAAAAGGTGTAAAGAACAAAAATTTTGTGTTACTGGGCGCTGAACACGGCCCCGTGTTATCCGGGCATGGCCCCGTGTTCAAGTGCCAGTAACAAAAATAAAACAAGATAAACAGAAGCCTAGACACGGGGGCGTGTTGGGTGAACACGGCCCGTGTCCAGTTACCTGAACTGGGTCTTTTTCTGCAGACTGTGCAGCACGGGGCCGTGTTGGGTGGACACGGCCCGTGCCGAGCTTACTGTAAACGAAGAAATTTGTCGGATGGTTCTGTTTTCCTGTATGGAGTGCTGGTTCAAGTTTCCCTTGCATCCTTTGCCATCTCAAGTGTGTTTTATTCCTGAAAATTAAAACTAACTAGAAAACAAGAAAATTAATCTAAACTAAACTAAGGATAGTTCCGTGGAATGCCTCCATGGTGCGCCACGTTTATAAGGGTCCTTGGCTAGACCCAAAGCCTGGTCACATATTACCCAAGTGGGATGTATTGCATCCCATGTTACACCGTCGGAGAGCGTCATCCAAGCTTGAGTCTATGACCTTCATGTATTTGACCGGGTCTTCTTCCTCTACTTTCTTTCCACATTCAAACTTCACTTCCTCATCCCCAAACTTCAATGTTAACGTTCCGTCATTCATATCCACCACTGCTTGGGCGGTGGCTAGAAATGGCCTCCCGAGGATGAGAGGGACATCGGTGTCTTCTTCCATGTCTAGGATGACAAAGTCGGTCGGAAAAACGAAGTTGTCGACCTTGACCAGCAGATTTTCAGCGACACCTTGTGGAAATTTGACGGACCTGTCGGCGAGTTGTATGCTCATCTTTGTAGGGCTTGTTGTTCCTAGGCCGAGTCGTTTGAACATTGACGTGGGCATGAGGTTAATGCTAGCCCCAAGATCGGCTAATGCATTACGAACGGGGGACTTCCCAATCGAGCAAGGAATTGTGAAGCTCCCGGGATCGATTTTCTTTTGTGGAAGTTTGTTGAGTACTAAAGCGGAGCATTCTTCGCCTAAGTTAACTAATTGCAATGATTCAATTTTCCTTTTGTGAGTGAGGAAATCCCTCATGAATTTTGCATATTTAGGCATTTGGGTTAGGACCTCAATAAAAGGAATATTAACATGCAATTGTTTTAGTAAACTTTTGAAGTTTGCGAATTGCTCATCGGTCTTTTGACGATTTAACCTACCGGGGTATGGAATTGGAGGAGTCTTGGTGGGCTCTTGATTTGGTGAAGAAGCCTTTTCTAGTTGAGGTGTAGGTGAAGTCGTGTTTTGGCGCTGACCTCTTTCAACTGGCGGTAATGGGACATCCTCGGGACCCACGGTTCGGTTTCTCAATGTGATGAGGTGTACTTGTGCCTTTGGGTTGGTTTCGGTATTACTTGGTAACGCGCCTTGTGGTCTCTCGGAGAAATTTTGAGCTAGTTGATTTAATTGTTTTTCAACGTTTTGAATGCTAGCTTGTTGATTTCTAAAATTCGATTCCAATTGTTGGAATCGATCCGAGTTTTTCTTTTCGGTGTCGGAGATGAGGCGAGATATGGTATCTTCAAGCCTTTCTCTTCCACCTTGTTGTTGAGAGAAATTTTGTGGTTGTTGAAAATTAGTTTGTTGGTTTTGTTGGTTACTACTATTGCTGGGATCTCTCCAACCAAGATTTGGGTGGTTACGCCATCCTTGGTTGTAGGTACCCGTTGGAGGACCCGACGGCCTAGGTCTATTATCAATGTAGTTTACCGTTTCTGTTTGTTCATCTAATTCTTTCATACAACTCCAATTTTCATGTGACCCACCACACCCTTCACAAGCCATAACCGATGCCGTTTTTGTCATTTCTAACTTTTTGATTTTTGAAGAGAGGGCCTCGATCTGGGCTTGTAAAGAAGTGCTTTCATCAACCTTATGGGCACCCGGGGCAATAGATTTATTACCTCGGGGAGTGTGCCATTGAAAATTGGTTTGAGCAATTTCCTCAATTTGATTATATATTTCATTTGGGCGACGATTACCTAAAAGTCCCCCGGAGCTTGAATCAAGTGTTTGTCTTGTGTGTGGCAACAACCCATTGTAGAAAGTGGATACTTGTTGCCACACCGCTAGACCGTGATGAGGACACTTTCTTAGAAGCTCCTTGAACCTTTCCCAAGTTTCATATAAGGATTCCCCATCCTCTTGTGAGTATGTATTAATTTCAGTCATTAGTTTAGCCATTTTAGCAGGAGGGAAATACTTATATAGAAACTTTTGGGCTAGTTCATCCCAGGTGTTTACCGAGCCAACTGGGAGGGTGTTAAGCCAAGCCTTAGCTCGGTCTTTTAGTGAAAATGGAAACATCCTAAGGCGAATGGCGTCGTTTGATGCTCCATTGATCCGAAAAGTATCACATATTTCCAAGAAATTAGTAATATGTAGATGGGGATCCTCGTCCGCAAGCCCATGGAAGGTTGCGGAGTTTTGGAGCATTTGTATCAAATGCGGCCGAAGTTCGAAGTTGTTGGCTTCGACATTCGGTGCATTGATAGCGGCGCCGAGATTGCCTACGGTGGGCCGTAGGTAATCCATGAGGGTACGTTGGTCCGCCATTGGAAGTGGGTCCCCCAAAACTTTCTCTTGATTTTTAGCTTTAAGTCTTTTTCTGAGAAAGCGTTCGGGTTCTTCTAGAGGTTCTTTTATGTGTCTACTAGAACTGGAGCTCATGCACTACGTAGAAGGTTCAAATGTGGCACCTGGGTTCCAAGTCCTGCAATAAAAACAGAAAAGAACGTTGGTCAGAAGGTTCACCACGGCCCCGTGCTCAGTGAACACGGCCCGTGGTCAGAGATACATTAATTGTTTCCCGGATCCCTGTTACTGGGAGTTGGACACGGCCCCGTGTTACACCGACACGGCCCCGTGTTCAGCTCTCTGTAACTCAGAAAATAAAAACTGCCAGTGACGATGCTGGTCACGGCCCGTGTCCGACCAGACACGGCACGTGCTGAGCTCTGCAGAAGCTGAAAAACTAAAAAAAAAATCCTAAAAAAAAATGAAAAATAAGAAAAACGATTAGGCCGTTGATTCCTAACTTTCTTAAAATCCTTGTGTCCCCGGCAACGGCGCCAAAAACTTGATGCGTATTCTAGTGTTATATATATTAGGTGTATATTTTAAGCCCCTTTAACACTTTTTAGTCAAGTTTTAAATTTATAAAACACGATATTTACTAATACTAGACACACATATGGGCAAGTGCACCCATCGTGAGCGTAGTATAGTGTTGGTAAGATACCGAGGTCGTCCAAGGACACAAGAGCTTTTAGTACCGGTTTATCCTCAACGTCTAATGAAAATAAAAAGTTTAGAAAAAAAAAGTTTTAAACTAAGAAAAATAAAAATTAACTAAAATGCTGAAAATAAAAATAAAAAGAAAAACAGATAGACAAGATGAATCACTTGGTTCCGACTCGTATCTAGTGTAACCTTTGATTATTTCCGCACTTTTGCACATATTTAAGAGATTATCTTAGTTATTGTAGTAGGCCCCTCTTTTGAAGGTGACGTTACCCTCACCCCAGTAGTTTGAGTCAGCAAGGATACAATCCTAAAAGGGTGGATTATTGGAAGATAATTAATTAAGTTATTAATGCAAATTATGGTAGGCCCCTCTTTTGGAGGTGAGGTTACCCTCGACTAAGTAGTCTGAGTCAGCAGGGATACAGTCCTAAATAGCCGGGTTATAGTATTAATAGTAGTTAACTTATGAGGGGATCAAAGAGTTTGGACCCCCGCCATCCAATACCGTTAAGTATTGAAGGAGGTCCTACTAAATTTGACCCAGGTCCATTGCAGGACCTCTAAACGCTGAACAATGGCAAGACCTTTACCAAACCATTCCCTTAACCCCCGACCAGGTAGCCAACATACCTCCATATAGACCGTGGAGATATGAATGGTGAAAATCTTTTATTTTATATAGACAGTAAAATAATGGCAAGACACCACGGACAAACGATAAGGAAAGATCACCTTCAACATAAGCAACTAGTTATTAAAGTCATTAATACAAAACCAAATAAAAAGTGCAAAAGATTAGAAATAAAAAGTATTACACTAGACACTTTGTCTTCACCAAGTGATGTAAGAGACTTAGGCAAACATGGCCTTGATTGTCAAGAACTCTTACGATCAATCTTGGATCCCGAGACGACTCACACACTCTATGATGGACAATGGATGATGGTGGTGGATGATGGTGTTATGGTGGTGGTGGGTGGTGGGTGAAGTGTGAGAGAGGTGGTGTGCCAAGGGATGGTTTGAGCTTGAGCCAAGCACTTCTATTTATAGGCTGAACAGAAGCTCGGGCACGGCCCCGTGTCCAGTGGGCACGGCCCCGAGTCCACATCCTTCTCTTTCTTCATTTAATGCAGCTTTGTCTTATTAGTTGACCACGCCCTCGTGTCCGCTGAGCACGACCCCGTGGTGCAGAAGAATCTTTGTACTATGTAGATTTGCTGGATTGTGCGAATCTTATAGTTGACCACGGCCCCGTGTCCGCTGAGCACGGCCCCGTGGTGGGCAATAGAAGCTTCTACCACTTTGTCTTTTCTGCTGACACTTGGGCACGCCCCCGTGTTGGCTGAGCACGGGGCGTGTTCAGTCTTCTGATCTCTTGTTTTGCTTGGGAAGATGTTGTTGTGGGGTCGGGCATGTCACGTTTTGTTCCTTTTCTTGTATTTATGTTAGATTTTGATGTCTTTTTGCTTCTTTTGTTAATTTGAGCTCATTTAATCCTGAAAATACAAAAGGAAGACAAAAGCACACTTTTTCCAACATTAGTACTAAAAAGGGTTAGTTTTATGCCTCATTTGATGAAATTTATATGTTACATTTTGAACACATCAACTGTGCAAGACAATTTATTATTACGGGGGCCTACGTAATAACGACTTGTAGTGCATGGAAATCCTGGCGGACTCTGTGGGCCAAGCTAATGATCGCTACACAAAAATAAACTCTAGGTGTTCACACCTCCATCTGATAACACCTAGACCATTGCTTTAGCACTCTACAAAGTAGGAAGCCTGTCTTTACCTACTTCGTGTCTGACACTTCTACCCGTGTACGAGACGTTTGAGAACCGATATTTAAGCAAGTGAAGATGGATAACATTCGGAAAGATTCAGTGACATTACACTCTCTATCACCCCTACATGAACAACCCCATCCCTGGGAAAGTATACCCGTCTTGTGAAGCTAAAGACCATAGAAAGCTAACGTAGGAGGAAAATCACTACTACCTTCATATTATGAAAACTCAGTAATTGTTTCCTCACTCGTACATTGTTGATTATATAAGCATGTGATATTGGGTGATTACATGATTGCTTAAGGTACAATGTACCTCATAGACAATTATGGAATGTTGTCTAACCTACCCCATACCTTTTGACAGAAGAGAATGCCGCCCAGACGTGACACAAACACCAGTACGTTACCAAGGACAGAAGCCGAGCTTCAAGAACACATCTCACAGGAAATTGCACGACATGAAGCCCTCCGCTCCGAACACAGCGGTGGCACTTCCGGAAATAACCCTCCAACTAGCTGCACCTATAAACAATTCCTGGACTGCAAGCCATTGAATTTTGATGGCACAGGAGGTGCCGTTGCGTTTGTTCGTTGGACAGAAAAGACTGACTCCATTCTAAGAATGAATAACTGTTCGCCCCAGCAGAGTGTTACCTATATCTCAGGGTTGTTTTTGGACAGCACACTCTCTTGGGGGAACCTTCAGGTTCAGACCCTCGGCGATGAAGCTGCTCATGCACTGAGCTGGAATGAGCTCAAGGATATGATGGAGAAGAAATATTGTTCTAGGGCTGAAATCCAGAAGTTTGAGGTGGAGTTCTGGAATTTGAAAATGGACGGGCCGAAGATTTCTGAATATGTCCAGCGATTTCACGACTTGTCTAGGTTCGTTCCCTACTTAGTCAAGCCGGGATTTAAGAGGATTGAGCGATCCATCTGGGGACTTGCACCTCAAATTAGGAGCATGGTTACTACCTCAAAGCCCTCAACCATTGCAGAGGCTATCGATTTGAGTGTCACTCTTACTGAAGAAGCTCTACGCATGGGAAAATTTTCGGAATCTGAGGATAACAAGAAAGAGACACATGTGTAGTCATCGGGCAACAAGAAAAGGAAGTCTTCAAACCTAAAGGTGGGCACCCAAGTCAGCTATGGAAGCTCTAAAACAAATAAAAGAAAGGAAGTGAACCTGCCTTGTGGCAGGAAAGTTTATGGAGCCGCCAATAAGGCCGGTGGTAAGATATACTTGGGGAATAAGCCAAGATGCGAGAAATGCAATTTTTACCATGAAGGTCAATGTTTGAGGCCTAAGTGCGGGAAGTGTGGAAAAGAAGGGCACAGCAAGGACGCCTGTTGGGCGAAGGATCCAGATGGAAGAGATAATGGTAGAGTACCAGGTTGCTACAGATGTGGTGAAGCAGGGCACTTTAGGAAAGATTGCCCTAGGAAGAAACAAGCAAGGAAGGGTTTTCACGATCGAAGCTCGTGAAGCACGCCAGGATCCAGATGCGGTTACGGGTACGTTACCTATTAACCAACCTTATGCATATATTTTTTATTAATACTGGCACCAACTTTAACCTTGTATGCTTAGAACTTAAGAAACTGCTTGGCCTAGTTTCAAGTAGAATAGACGTCCCGTATTCTTTAGAAATGGGCGTATAGAAGGCTAGTTTAAGCAGACGAAGCAATTAAGGATTATATTTTGGGGACTCAGAAGGCCGGAACCTTCTGTTACTATTGACTTGGGAAGTCATGATATAATAGTCAGCATGGATTGGAAATCCAAGTATAGAGCTGAAATCGTTCGATATAAGGAAAATCAGACGCATCCCTCTCGCGAATGATGAAACGTTTATAGTACACAACCTTCCTACAATAAGTGCTAGGGTGCTAGACCCCATAAGGCAGCGGATCTGCGACATCTCTCATTGGTCGAAAAGACACAGAAATGCCTCCGAGTAGACTACAGAGCCTGAGAACATCCCTGTGACGGAAGAAGTTCCAGTAGCCTTTTCTGAAGACTTGCCAGGAATACCTCCACAGCGACAAGAGGAGTTTAGGATAAACCTCGTGCCAGGAGCGGCACCAGTGCCGAACGACGCCTTACCGACTAACTTCGTCCGAGAAGCATGAGCCTCCGATATAACTGCAAGAGCTGCTAGACAGAGGGAATTAAGGACATGACACCCTTAGTTAAGGGCATGAGAAGAAAGTCAGTAGTATCCACTTTGCATAAATTTCAGAGAATTGTGAATCGGAACCCTTTGCCAAGGACTGAGGACATGAACGAGCCAACCGTAAGGTTCCAGTTACCACTCGAAGATCGACTCGAGGACAGGATGTCCTCAACTGCGAATACAAGAAGGAAATATCCTTAAAACGACCTTAGGGACCCGCCTTGAGCATTACGAGTTCCTTGACGTGCCGTTTGGCTTGACACACGCACCGGCAATATTCATGGACCTCATGAATCAGGTGTGCAAGCCGTACATGGATAAGAACATGATTATATTTATTGACTACATTCTTATATGCCCAACGACCAAGGAAGGTCGTGAGCAACAGCTGCAATTTATCTTGCGACTCTTAAAGAAAGAAACATGCGAAAATACATGTGGATTTCGAATTCGCAAGGTAAGAACTTTAGGATACATGGTGGATAAGAACGAGATTCATGTCGACCCTACAATCAAGAGCTAAGGAGTAGAGTTGCAATTATGTGACGTTTCTCGACAAAGTCTCGATTGCGCGTCGATGCAACGAGACCATGGCATTGCATACGCGTCACGTTGATTAAGAGATCATGAGAAGAAACCTTGATCTCGATACAGTAATTGCGCACCGCAAATTTGACGTCATTACCTGTAAGAAAACGATGCGCGACCTTTACTAATCACAAGGGTTGCAGCACACCGTTGATCGTAAGAACTTAAATATAGACGAAGATGGACTGAGCTACTGAACGAAGCAGACTGTATGGACATGTTACGTACTTGTGTGATAAGCATTGATGAAAAGTTGGAACACTCACTTGCCCTTAGTGGAGTTTTCCTACAGCAGTATTAATCACACCACTGTTTAAATCGCTTCGTGTGAAGCCTTAGATGGAACATAATAAGTCGATCCCCGTTGTGTTAACCGGAGACCGGAGATAAACAATCTACTGGCCAGAGTTGGTTCAGGAAAAATTAGAGGCAAGATCGTTCAGATATGTGATCATATCAAGACAGCCCGCGGAATACAGAAAGATTGCGCCGACGAGCGGCGGAAATCGTAGAAATTTGAGATAAGAAGTATGGTTTTAATGGGAGCCTCGCCTTGAGAAGGCGTGGTGCGATTTGGAAAAAGTGAAAGATTGGACCCCCGGTATATTAGACCTTCCGAGATCCTGGTAGGGATCGGAACCATTGCTCACAAGCTGAAATTTCCAGAAAAGATCAGTAGTGATCGCGACACATTCCACGTGTCTAGTCTTTAGAGGAGTCTGACTCAAGGAACAGTCGTTGTTCCCACAAATAAGATTTACGTCAATGAATTTACTATAGAACCTGTTAAGGTTGCGGACCAAGAGTCCACAAAACACAGAGAAGACATAGTTGATTTACTTGAGTACGTTAGAATTCATATCATGGCCCAGAGTTACATAGGAACATGAAGACAAATTTTAAACCTAAGTGACCACATTTGATTCACAACTCCCCTGCGACCGATGGCATCGCTTGAATTTCGGGACGAAATTCTTTTAACGGGGGGAGTCTGTGATTACTGTCACTTTTCCATACATTCCGTACACTAATTGAACAGTAATATGTGCTTTAATAACTGTGCATGATCTAGTTTACAAGACAAATGAATTTCTGATTACTGTTATATACATACAATGGCATTTCATGTTGCAAGACTTACTACATGTGTTGGGATTGAACCCTATCAGAGGAACAAATAATTAAAGCCAAAACTGGATCAGAGCAGTGGATCCAGAATAAGCAGATGTTGTGTTACAAGTCTCTCCCCTTGAAAGTGGTTTTAACATCTGCTGACCTCCTATCTACTGATCACTACAACCGTTGGCCTACAACCGCTGATCAAGTCAAAGACTAAAGACCTGCTGTTCAATCTACTGCCTTGGGTTAAGCACTGCTGGTTGTTATCAAGTACTGCTGAAGTCACAACAGTGGAAGGACCAGCAGTAGTTTAGTTTATTTATGTAATGTATTGTATAGCAGTTGTTAGCTTAAGTAGTGTTTGTATAGATCAGTTGTTAGAAGTTGTTAGGAGGTTAGATGTCACTTTCATGGTGACATCAGCTTTGATGCCTCAGTGGTTTGTCCGTGCCTATAAATAGAACAGTACCATGCACTGTTCTATTAGCTCTTCACAAAATCTTCTTCCTGCACGAACAAACACTGTGAGCTCAGGCTGAGGGGGAGTTTGTATTCATACATGCATTGTAATCGTTATTGAAATAAATTCAATTTTTCAGTTCTTTGTTGAAAATGTTTGATTAAAGCAATTCTCCTGTTTGATTGTGTGCAAAGTTTGTTTCCATCCTAAATTCCGCTGCACTACTCATCCATCTTCATCTTATTTCAAACGTAAAACACAATCAAAACCAAACTCAGATCCTAACAATTGGTATCAGAGCTTGGACAGTCAAATTTGATTTAACAATCATTTTGACATAAATAGTTCAGCTCATAATCGTTGATACTGATAGTTTGTTCGTTTTGTTGAAAAACAGAGTAAGGTTTAATCACCATCAAAGTTGATTAATCAGTGCCTGTAAAACAACCAGGATGACGTCACAATCACAAGATGATAAGAATAACATTGGCTCTCTTTTCAAACCACCTATGCTTAAACGAAATGAATACAACATCTGGGAGAGAAGGATGGGTCATATCCTTGCTCAACAAAATACCGGATGTTGGAGATCAGTTGTTTTTGGCCCTCATGTTCCAATGGTGCCAAGTGCTGAGGATCCAAAGAAATTCGAACCTAAAAGTTATGAAAACTATACTGAAACTGATTTTCAAAAGTTCGAACTAGATGCCAAAGCATTTAGCATCATTGCATCTGCATTACCAAATGAAATCTATGCTGGGCTGTTACATTGTAACAGTGCCAAAGAATTATGGGATGCACTTAAGGAACAATTTGGGGGAACTGAAGAAGTAATTGAGAACAATAGGGAAATTCTGAATCAGCAGTATGAAACCTTCTGTCACATTAAGGGTGAATCATTGACCCAACAGTTTGAAAGTTTCAGTTGTCTCATCAGTGAGCTAAGACTTGTTAAAGTTGAATTTCCAAAATCAACACAAAATAGTAGGTTTCTTAGATCACTGCCTGATAAATGGGACACAATTGCATTTGTGACTAGAAATTCTGCTGAGTTCAAAGACCTGACACTGACCCAACTTCATGGTAGACTCTTAACCTATGAAAGGGAGTTAAACCAGAAAAAGAAGTTGCAAGAGTCTGGTAAAGTTACAGATGACTATTCATTTGGTAACACAGCTCTTTTGGGTCAAGAAGAGTTGGAATCCACCCAAATCATGTTTGGGTATGAAGTAATGATAGAAACAATGATAGAAAAATATCATGTTTGTAAAAAGGATTTGGAATCCACCCAAATCACATGTGAAAAGTGGGTGGAATCTTGCAAAGGGTATGAAGTAATGCTTGAAAAACAGATTAAAAGCAATGTGAAATTTGGTGTTGGTTATAGAAAACATGATGATGAAAACACTGCTTTTGAAAAATCTGTTCAAACCACTGATGTAACCATTGAATTCATTCCCACAAACAAGAATGGCCAAGAAGTGAAAATCACTGATAAACTTGGTAACAAAATCACACTTGAAAGACCAGTGGGATCCTCTACTTTTGAGGAAATTGAGAAATACCAATTTAAACCCTCATGGTCTGACGAGTGTGACATTCTTGAAAATTTTAAACCCATGGATTTCACAACCACTGATGGTGTTAAAGCTCCAAAAGAAAAAGGCATCCCTCTCAAGGACATCCCAACAGAGGTTAAAAACTCTGTTGCAAAGGAGTCTGAAAAGAGAAAGAAGAGAGAAAAGATCAAAAACCTGTTTTGTGAATTTTGTGAAAAAAGGAATCATCTAACAAAAGACTTTTTCCATTTAAAAGCATATGATTTAAACAAAACAAGTATCATTGTACCTGCTGAAAGCTGCACCATCTGTGGTAAACCAAACCACAAAACTCAAGAATGTGTGTATCTTAAAAACTTTGATGTAAAAAGGAATGAGTACACTGCTAAAACATCCTTGAGTCCATCAACATCATCTGTCAAATTCACCAAGAATCAACCACTGTTTGTGCCAGTCCAAACAGCTGTTACAAAACAGCTAAATCAAACATCTGTCCAAAGAGATGTTCAAGTGACTGATGCACCCCCTGCCAACCAATTCAGAAAAGGCAAGGGACAATCATCTTACCAAAGGATTCCACACATTTATGAGACCTACAAAAGGCCCCCTAAACCAAGAGTGAATAGGCATCCTTTTGGTTATCAGCAGGTGATTGGTCAAAATCCACAACAGTGGTTAGAGAGAAATAGTCCTAAAACTGTCCAAACCCCTGACCTAACCACTGCCCATGCATCTGAACTCATCCCATGCATCTGAACTCATCCCAGACACTGTTGAGACCCCATCCAAAGCCTTATTGGCTTTGGAGACCCTAATGAACTAATCTTTTTTACTTCATGTGCAGGGAGCTTCTGCATGCTTAGATAGTCTTTGGTATATAGATAGTGGAGGCTCCAGGCACATGACAGGATGTAAAGCCCTCCTCAAAGACTTCAAAATCCATGGAGGGGGTGATATATCCTTTGGCAATAATAGTAAAGGGAAAGTTCTGGGGTCTGGTATAGTACAAACTGGAAATGTAAAATTTGAAAATGTCAATCTGATAGACAATCTAAAATTCAACCTCCTGAGTGTTTCACAAATGAGTGATAAGGGGTATGGACCATTCTTCACAAAGGAGTGTTGTATGATTGTTGGACCAGAAATGGTTGAAAAGATCGAAGCAATAATAAAAACTGGAAAAACAAAACTTGTTGCTCAAAGAAGTGTCAATGTTTATGTTGTTGATATGTCAAAAGAGTGTCCCAGAACTGATGCCTGTCTGTTCTCAGCTGCCTCTAACAAAGAGACAGAACTTTGGCACAAAAGATTGGGGCACACAAATCTCAAGACAATCACTGAAATTTCAAAAAATGGCTTGGTAAGAGGCTTACCACAAAAATTGTTTTCATGTCCTGAGCATTGTGTTTCCTGTTTAAAAGGAAAACAGCATAAAAGCTCCTTTAAGTCCATTAAAGAGTCCAAAACAACCCAGTGTTTGCAAATGCTGCACATGGATTTGTTTGGCCCAGTTCAAGTCATGAGTCTCAAAAAGAAGAAATATTGTTTGGTTATTCTTGATGACTTTTCTAGGTTTACATGGACTTTCTTTTTACACTCAAAAGATGAGACTACAGGCATTTTGCAAGACTTTGTGACACAGGTTGAAAAGCAATTTGACCTTCCAGTAAAAGTCTTCAGGAGTGACAATGGCACATAATTCAAAAATAAGGAGTTGGATGCCTTCTGTGTGAAGAAAGGGATTGTAAGGCAGTACAGCATCCCTAGAACACCAGACCAAAATGGGGTAGTTGAAAGAAAGAACAGGACACTAATTGAAGCAGCTAGGACCATGCTTGCCGATTCAGGTTTACCTTTGACTTTCTGGGCAGAGGCAGTAAACACTGCTTGCTATGTCCAAAACAGAGTTTTAATAAACCCCAGGCACAAAAAGACTGCTTATGAAATTCTGTATAAAATCAAACCACTGATCTCATACTTTAAAGTATTTGGCTGCCCATGCTTTATTTCCATATCAAAATTTGCAGCCAAAGTAGACAGTGGTTATCTTTTGGGATACTCTACCACTGCTAAGGCCTACAAAGTGTTTAACACACGGACAAAAACAGTGGAAGAGACTTTGAATGTGAAGTTCAATGAACTTTCATCAATGAAAATCCCAGCAAATCCTGCTGATTTATTTGTTCTTGATAAATTCACTTTTGCAAATACTGCTGTCAAGACTAACAATGCAGGTCCATCAGAGGATTCATCACCAGACTATGGGTATGAGATCATAATTCCTCAACAAAAGTCTGTTTCATTGGGAAAAGCAGCAGTTGTACAAAACAACTATCAAAGCTCAACCACTGCTACCTCAACAGTTGTTGACCAAAGTAGCCCATCAACCTCTGCTTCCACATCTTCAAACACTGCTGACAAAAGTCCCCAAATAGTGGATAAAAGTCAGCATGTGTCCACTCCATTACCTCCTATTCCATCACCTTTTGAAGCCACTGCTGGATCATCAAAGTCACCAGCAGTGGTTAGCTCAGATGATACACATCTGCAGCCTTCACCAACAAATGCCATCATACCATACCAAGGAGATTTAATCTTCTTGAGATCTCATCCACCTGACCAAATCATTGGCAACATCAATGAAGGGGTGCTCACAAGAAGCCAAACCCAAAACATTTGTCTTTTTGCTGGTTTTCTATCACTCCATCAGCCAGTCAAGTACCAAGAGGCACTGAAAGACAACAGCTGGGTAGAAGCCATGCAAGAAAAGCTCCAACAGTTTAAAAGACAACAAGTATGGGAGCTTGTACCACTGCCAATAGATGTAAGCCCCATCGGCACAAAGTGGGTCTTAAAAAACAAAACCGATGAAAGGGGCATTGTTGTCAAGAATAAAGCCAGGCTTGTGGTTCAAGGTTACAGACAGGAAGAGGGGATAGACTATGATGAAACTTTTGCCCCTGTAGCAAGATTGGAAGCTATAAGACTGTTCCTGGCCTTTGCTGTCAACCACAACATGAAGGTGTTCCAAATGGATATCAAAAGTGCTTTCATCTATGGTACAATTCAAGAAGAGGTGTATGTTTGTCAACCTCCAGGCTTTGAGGATCCATTTTATCCAGATCATGTCTACAGGCTAAACAAAGCCTTGTATGGCCTGAAACAAGCACCTAGGGCCTGGTATGAAACTCTTTCCACCTTTCTACTCTCAAATGGTTTCAAAAGAGGTACCATTGATAAAACACTGTTTCTAAAATGGAGAGGAAAGGATTTAATGATTGTCCAAATTTATGTGGATGACATTATTTTTGGAAGCACATGTCATAAAATGTGTGAAGAGTTTAGGCAACTCATGACAGCTGAGTTTGAAATGAGTGCAATGGGTGAGCTGCAATGCTTTCTTGGTCTCCAAGTTCAGCAAATGCAAAATGGAACTTTCATTCATCAAAGCAAATATGCTAAAGAACTTTTAAATAAATTTGATATGAATGATTGTAAACCATGCAGCACACCCATGGCAACCAATAAGCTAGTCATGTCTGATGAAAAGGATGAGCTGATTGACCAAACACTTTATAGAAGCATGATTGGGTCTTTACTGTACCTAACTGCATCTAGACCAGACATCATGTTTGCAACCTGTGTCTGTGCAAGAAGTCAGTCAGCTCCCAGAAAATCAAATCTCATTGCTGTAAAAAGGATCTTCAGATACATAAAAAGGTGCTCCCACACTTGGTATCTGGTATCCAGCTAATGGGAATATCCAGCTTTCAGGCTTTTCAGATAGTGACTTTGCCGGATGTAACACCACAAGGAAGTCCACTTCAGGAGGGTGCCAGTTTCTAGTCAACTGCTTGGTTTCATGGCAAAGCAAAAAGCAAGCAGCTGTTTCAACATCCACTACTGAAGCTGAATACATTGCTGCTGCAAGCTGTACAGCCCAACTCCTGTGGCTTCAAAATCAGTTGCTGGATTTTGGTATCACTGCCTTAAAGACACCACTCATGTTGGATAGCCAGGCAGCAGAAAATATCATCAAAAATCCAGTTTCTCATTCAACAACCAAGCTTATCGACATCAGACATCACTTTGTGAGGGATTGCTATGAAAAAAGGTTTAATTTCTCTGCATCATGTTCCAACTAAAGACCAGCTGGCAGATGTGCTCACAAAAGCTTTAGATACATCTACCTTTGAAAGCTTGGTCTCTAGGATTGGCATGCTAAACATGGAATAACAAGCAAAATCTTGTTTTTCTATGAATAAAAGCATTAAAATGTTTTCAGAAAATCAAAAATCCATCCTTAAAAATAGCTAAAAATGAATTTTTCATTAAATCCTAAAAAGTTTGCCATAACCACTGATTGGTGCAAACATCTGTTTGTTATTTGCTATCCACTGCTGAAAGTCAACCTCTATTCACTCATTTCTCTTGGTAAAACACTGTTGTCAAACTTCATTGCTGTAAAACCACTGACACAAGCTATCCACTGATAGTAAAAGTCACCCACTGTTTTCATTTCCTTTGTGAACCACTGGTATTGCTTCATCAGTGGTTTCTCAAACAACTGTTCTCCATTATTTCATCCTTTCATCAGAGGTTGACACATGGTCAGTATTTATCCGTCGGATCTTTGTAACCGCTGCCACGTCAGCATTCACTTTTTCTTCATATAAAACCCTGCCCTAAACCCCCAAACAGGGTTTTCACTGTTGAATCGAATTCAAAATTCTTTTCTCAAAACAGTTTTCCAAAAAAATTCTCCTACAGTCTTCATCATCCTCACTTCATTATCTCATTCTCTGTTTCAATCATGGTGAAAAAGGCAAGCAAATCCAAAACAAAGGAGCCTACCGAGATTGAAATTCCATATAAATGGTCTCACAATTACTTGGGTATTCTTGAAAAACCTAGTGACACAAAGACCTTCGATTCCATCATAGACACATTATCCTCCACAAAGTACAAAACTTTGCTCACCTACAATGCAACTGTCTATCTTGATACTTAACGAGAATTTTGGAAAAACGCTACTCTTGAGAAGATGGACAAAAAGGTTGTTGCTATCAATTCCACAATAAAAGGTGTAAAAATCTCAATCACACCTCAAGGCATATCTGAAGTATTTGAGCTCAATGATCTGGAAGGTAAAAATTCTTTTCCAAAAACAGAGTACCAAGGAGATTTCATTAAAAGAGGGTATGGAGAAGAAATGAAAATAGATACGTTACAAAAGGGTAGTTTTCCATCTGCTATAAGGTTTTTATTTCATACCCTCCTTATGTGTGTTTCTAACAAAACCACTGCTTTCAATGAAATCCCGTTGAAAAACCCAGTGACACAAAGACCTTCGATTCCATCATAGACACATTATCCTCCACAAAGTACAAAACTTTGCTCACCTACAATGCAACCGTCTATCTTGATACTCAACGAGAATTTTGGAAAAACGCTACTCTTGAGAAGATAGACAAAAAGGTTGTTGCTATCAATTCCATAATAAAAGGTGTAAAAATCTCAATCACACCTCAAGGCATATCTGAAGTATTTGAGCTCAATGATCTGGAAGGTAAAAATTCTTTTCCAAAAACAGAGTACCAAGGAGATTTCATTAAACGAGGGTATGGAGAAGAAATGAAAATAGATACTTTACAAAAGGGCAGTTTTCCATCTGCAATAAGGTTTTTATTTCATACCCTCCTTATGTGTGTTTCTAACAAAACCACTGCTTTCAATGAAATCCCGTTGAAGATACAATACCTGGGTTATGCTATACTTAAAGGTGAAAATTTTAATTATTCCCAGGTAATCTTCGATAATTTGGTCAAAAATGTTGAGAAAAAGGCCTTTCTATTATTTCCAAGATTTTTTAGTTACTATTTTAATAAAAAAATTTCAGAAAATAATGCCCATGTACTTGTACAGGGTCCTCCTTTTAAAATAAAGAGTTTAACACCTGAAACATTCACAAGAATGTTAAAACCTACAAAAACACAAGCAGAGGTGCTTGAGCAGAATTTAGCAGCTACCACTGCTCCTCAGGTATCTGCTGCTGAGCCCACTGCTCCAGGTGATCAAGGCAGCATAACCACTGCTTTGAAACCCACACCTGCTCTTACCAAAAAGACCAAAAAGAAAACATCCACAAAGCCCCCCAAACCCATCAAAAAGGCAACTCTGGAAGATGAGATCCCAGAGCAACTGCCAGTGACAACACAAAAGTCACCAATAACCACTGCTGCTAATTCCTCACAGCAGTTGGTAGAAAGATCTCCACCTTTGCCTAAAACTCCTCCTGCATCCTCACAAAAGGATCAGGTTGTAAGCACAGGGACCCCACATTATGAAGCTCTGGGTCCAATTGGATCCATCTTCCTCAGTCCTGATCCGAAGGACATGTCTCTTTCTACACCAATACCTTCACCCCTCATATTACCACAGTCCATGCTACCTTTGTTGCATGCAGTTGATATAGCTCAGACACAAACCAGTTCCTCTCAACCACCTATCAATGAGAGTATATTCCCACAAGTGACTGGGTCTGTTGCTTATACCTCTGCTATCCCAGCAACAATTGAGGAGGTTACACTGCAGGAGTTACAAGTAACTCCTGTCAGTAGTTCAAGTGGAGCAGCAACTACTAGTGTTGGACCCACTGGTCTACATTGGGTCAGTTGTTCTATCAATAAGACTCCCTTGAAGGCAATTTCTTCAGAGACAACTAGGACAACCACTAGT
The DNA here is from genome assembly GCA_030545235.1 of Helianthus tuberosus. Taxonomy (NCBI): domain Eukaryota; kingdom Viridiplantae; phylum Streptophyta; class Magnoliopsida; order Asterales; family Asteraceae; genus Helianthus; species Helianthus tuberosus. The sequence continues at coordinate 140,109,366 of CM060451.1, read as the reverse complement.
GAGTTTTCTTTAACCACTGGTGCGCTGTTCAAAGTGTCCACACATGAGGAAAGAAGTCCCCAGTACCAAGAACAAGGGGCATCAATGGATGATTTTTGGGCTTCATGTCCTAAGTCACACATTGATACAACCACTGCTGGTGGGAAATCAGATGATCCCATTCATTTGGGTGATGGTTTAAAATATAAAGAATTGACGAAGAGAGTGGACAAAATTGAATCATCTGTTGCAGACATCAAAACAATGTTGCAGCAGGTGTTAAATTTGCCAAAGTCTACATCCACTGCTGCACCACCTCTAACAACTGCTTCATTATCCAATGAACTGTGGAGTCTATTTCAACCTATGCTCCATCATCAAAGAGAACTAGCTGATCAACAACATGAGTTACAGGTTCAAAAGATCAGAAATCTCACGGAAGCAAGGTTTAAAGATGCTCAAGCTGACATCAAGGCACTAAAGGCCCATTTATTCAACACCACTGGCACTGCTCTTCCCTCAGTTATTTTTGTGGATAAACCACCACCAGATAATGCCAAAAAGGGGGAGAAAATCAAACAGTGGATAAAGAGGAGAATTGAAGATGGTATTTATATTGAACCAGAAATGGAAAATATGACTAAAAACATTCCCTTGCCAGATGGTAGTAAAAAGCTTGATGTTACTGAAAATGCACTAGCTGAAGCAAAAGCAAGTGTAAAAAGGGATAGAGAGGCTAAGGATAAAGCCAGGTGGGAACCGGAGAAGAGAGCTTTCATGAAGCTAAATGCACAAGGTCCTTCTGAACCTATGGATGATAAAAATCCCAAGGAAGAAAAGAAGAAGCCCACTAGACAAGTGAGGCAACCTAAAAAGCATGCCTCCAAACCACCTACTAAAGGCTCCAAACCTCAAACTACCACTTCAATACACACCACAACCATTGTCTTACCACCACTACCAAAAATCACTCCACAAATAAAACCACCAAAAAAAACCTCACCATCATCACCTCCTGCCAAAAAGCAGAAGACACCAGATGTTACAACATCTGTTGTAATGGCAACAGTGGTTGAAACACCAGTTGTTTCAACAACTGTTAGTCAGCCATCATCCACCACTCAAAATACCACCACTAATCCACCCAAGACATCATCAGCCTCTCCTTCAATAAAAAGGAAAAGGATTTTCATACCTGATGATGATTCTCCATCACCACCACCAACATCTTCACAATCACTTGCACTTATTCCAAACCCTGTTCCTCTCTCATCAGCTCCTGTACAACAACCAATCCCTGTCATTACTCCTGCAGGTGTCCAATTTCCTCTAGAACTTGAAGCAGTTAGAGAAGAGATCAAATCCTTCTACTATGAGGATGACCCTGCTAAAAGGAAGTTGCCATCAGTTGAAGGATATCCAAGGACTAACAACATTGAAGAATATTTGAAAGTTAAGGCTAAACAGGCAGAGGATATTTCCAAAAGAAACACTCAAGGAAAATCTAACAAAGAAATTCAAAGGCATTACCAGTTTCTATTTACTCAAGTCAGATCCTTAGAGCAATTTGCAAAAAATGTTTGTCAACAAATCTCAGAAAGAGCAGATGAAAGTTTGAGAAAAGACTACATTGAAAGCATCATGGCAACCAAGAAGTACAAGGGAGAAAAGCATATGTACAAGGAGTGGACCATTCCTGAGCTTGAACAAGAAGCAGCCAGGATTCAAGAAATGATAAAGAATACGGTCAAACACACTCCTCCAAATTGGTCAAAGTACAAAAAGAATGTGCCTGATAAGGAATTAGAGCTGAAGAGAATGAAAGAGGAATTAGTTGCTGCTGACTATGGGTCCAAAAATCAAGTGGCAAGATGGAAGGAAGACATAGTCAGGTCCACCTACAAAAGGTTGGAGGAATTAAGGAAGAAAGATCCTAAAGTTCCACAAAAACCTGACTACCCTGAAGCAGTGGTTTCAACAAGACCACCAAAACTGCAAATCAGGAGAGCCACTGCTCCAGCTGGTGCAGCCATCTTTAAAAGAAGGCAACAAAAACAGGTGGATACTGAAACAGTGGAAGAATTAATGGCAGGAGATGAGCTTGTAAAGGAAGGTATTAAAGAAATGATAGCTGAAACTCTTGGCCTGAATCAACCTGCAAACACTGCTCAGATAGTCATTACAAGGCCTGCATCACCAAACACCTCATCCAATAAAAATCTCCCAAGAAACCCACCAGGCTCTAAAGTACTAAAGTGGAAAACTGACAAACAGACCCATGTACTGACTGTGTTCAGGTCTAGTGGAGAAGTGAAGAAAATAACAAGGGAACAAGCACTTGGCCTAAGTCTCGAAGATATGCAGGATCTCCTTGATCTTCCACTTTGTAGGGATGAAGATGACACAGATGCCCTAGACTTTGAGTTACAACTTAAAGGTCAGATAAGGGAACTGTTGATGAGGCAATAAAGATCTACCAATAATGAAGAGTTTTGGCATTATCTGTTCCAGGGGGAGATTGTTGGGATTGAACCCTATCAGAGGAACAGATAATTAAAGCCAAAACTGGATCAGAGCAGTGGATCCAGAATAAGCAGATGTTGTGTTACAAGTCTCTCCCCTTGAAAGTGGTTTTAACATCTGCTGACCTCCTATCTACTGATCACTACAACCGCTGGCCTACAACCGCTGATCAAGTCAAAGACTAAAGACCTGCTGTTCAGTCTACTGCCTTGGGTTAAGCACTGCTGGTTGTTATCAAGTACTGCTGAAGTCACAACAGTGGAAGGACCAGCAGTAGTTTAGTTTATTTATGTAATGTACTGTATAGCAGTTGTTAGCTTAAGCAGTGTTTGTATAGATCAATTGTTAGGAGGTTAGATGTCACTTTCATGGTGACGTCAGCTTTGATGCCTCAGTGGTTTGTCCGTGCCTATAAATAGAACAGTACCATGCACTGTTCTATTAGCTCTTCACAAAATCTTCTTCCTGCACGAACAAACACTGTGAGCTCAGGCTGAGGGGGAGTTTGTATTCATACATGCATTGTAATCATTATTGAAATAAATTCAATCTTTCGGTTCTTTGTTGAAAATGTTTGATTAAAGCAATTCTCCTGTTTGATTGTGTGCAAAGTTTGTTTCCATCTTAAATTTCGCTGCACTACTCATCCATCTTCATCTTATTTCAAACGTAAAACACAATCAAAACCACTCTCCATTGTATCGGATAGAGATAGTCGTTTCACTTCCCACTTCTGGACAAGTTCCAAGAAGCAATGGGGACACGATTAAATTTAAGCACGGCTTATCATCCTCAAACAGACGGACAAAGTGAAAGGATGATTCAAACTCTGGAAGATATGCTCCGGGCATGTGTGATAGATTTTGGTGGAAATTGGGATGACCACCTACCCTTAATTGAATTCTCCTATAACAATAGTTATCATGCAAGCATTGAAGCTGCCCCATTCGAAGCACTATATGGACGAAAGTGTAGAACTCCAGTTTGTTGGGCAGAAATAGGAGAAAGTCAATTATCCGTTCCTGAAATAGTACAAGAAACCACCGACAAGATCACTCAAATCAAGGAAAGATTGAAGACGGCTCGAGACCGCCAGAAAAGCTATTCAGACAATCGACGCAAGCCGTTAGAATTTCAAGTTGGAGACAAGGTACTCTTGAAAGTTTCTCCTTGGAAAGGAGTAGTTCGATTCGGGAAGAAGGGAAAGCTGAGTCCAAGATACATAGGACCCTTTCCAGTAATCCAACGCATAGGACCAGTTGCATATCGCTTACAACTACCAGAAGAACTAGCTGGGGTACATGACGTATTTCATGTATCCAACCTCAAGAAATGTTTATCTGATGAGTCCCTGGTAGTCCCTCTTCAAGACATAGAGGTAAATGAAAAGTTGAAGTTCATGGAGAAACCGCTTCAAATAGAAGACAGAAAGATCAAGTTTCTCAAACACAAAAGACTAGTACTAGTTAAGGTCAAGTGGGATTCTAAAAGAGGACCCGAATACACCTGGGAGCTGGAGTCGGAGATGAAGCGAAAATATCCTCACTTATTTCAATAAATCTCGAGGACGAGATTTTAAATAAGGTGGGGAGTATGTAAGGATCTTCAAAAATGTCCCAAAACGACCCGTAGGTAAAAACCCGGACCCCTGAAACCCTAACGTGCATTAAAAACCAAGAAAACAAGATTTTTAGGTTTCACACGGGCCGCGTAAGAGTAAGCCTAGGCTTACGCGGGCCGCGACAGCTCAGCAAATCTCCGGAGCAGTGAATAGGCCACGTGTCGCACACGTGGCAGCCCTAGGTGTGACACGCTAGCCCTAGTCTATGACTAGGTGGCTCTCGTGGGCCGCGTAAGAGCCTGTTAAGACTTACGCGGGCCGCGTAAGACTCAAATTTTTGCTATAAATTGCTAGGCCATGAGCAGTTCACCTGTGCTCGAGATTTCAGTCAAAAACGAAGTTCTACTGCTCAAAATCATAAATTCCATTAGGGAGACGCTACTACGATACAGGGTATTAACTCGATCGCTGCTACGATTCAATGTCCGATCGATTGAAATCAATCCAATGGAAGTTTAAGTGCTGCCTACATTAGGGCTATACTTTGTCATTCGTCGTGAATTCGATGGATGTTTAAGTATTGCACTTTGTCATTTGTTGTGAGGATTTTAATCTCGTGAGTTATCGTAAATGCTGTATTAGTTACTGACCTAGTTCGTGTGCATTGTTATTTAAATTAGGTTACAAGGCTAATCAGTAAGCTAAACTCTGCTCGTTTAAATCTGCAATGTGAGTCATTCTCTTTTTATTAAATGGTTTCCAAAAACCCTATTTATTTTCAAAGTTATAATTACAGGGATTAAGTCTTTGTAATCTTCAATTACTGCCGGTATGTGGGGTAATTAGTTGATACAGTCGAGTGACAAATTCCGATTTGGGGTAATTAGTTGATATAAACAATGTAATCACCCTTAATACTGTATATTATAACAATGCGTCGTTTTGTGCAACTAGAATGACTCGCCAGTATTTCCCTGCTGATAAAACATTTTTAAAACATGTTTCATGTGATCTGTTGTGATCCAGGAAAAAGTGCATTGTAGCACTACAAGCTTGAAGAAGTGGCTTAATAAAAATAAAGAAACATTTTTTTGTAAAATAGGGGTTTCCAAGTAAAATTCCCTTATTGTAAATTACGGGGTTTGTCCCTAATTATAAAATAAAATAATCGGGCATTTTCAAGTTTTAAACGATCCTGTTAATTATTCCGCTGCCAAATTAAATAAATACCACGGGGTTTCTGTCTCGCGGCTTCTGGACCGGGTCAAACCGGGCCGGGGGCCGTGACAGAAAAAGGAGGTATCAGAGCCACTGATTTAAGCCAATTAAGTATTTAGAAATACTTAATTTTCTGATTGTCATTTTGTGATTATGTGTTTTTGTGTTATTTGATTATTTGTTAGTTTACAGTATGGGTAAGCAAAGAATTTCGGACATCTATCGTCAATTAGATAGTTCACCAAAAGATAAGGGAACCTCATTCCAATCAAATTCCTCAAGATACTCAGCAGACACTAAGGAAGGAATATTTATTCGTAAGGCACAATTTGAGAAACCACTTACCACTAAGAAAAGAAGTTGAATTATTAGAAAAAGTCAAGAGAAAATAAAGAAGTCGCAAACAAAAGGAGTGATAACTAATAAGGAGACTCAGGAAACAGGTAATAACCCACCATGGGAAGATGAATTAGACGAACAATGGGAAAATCTCTACATGTTAGCCACTACAACAGTAAATTTTAACTTATAATTGAATCGCCAAACCAGTACCAGCACCTATGTCACCTACAAGCCAGAAACTCTAAAAGAACTTCATCCATTAGATAATAACCTAGTAGAAGAAAGAGACAGGATAAACTTTACATAAACGCATGTTGAGAATAATACTCCTATTACCTAGCTAGACTAAAATAAATTACGGATGCATAATCACTAATATATTTCGAATTTCAGTTGTAATTTGTAATAGATATATATAAAAATCGCAATATTTCATTTTAATCAATCTGTTTGTATAATTGTATTAAAGATTTGTAATTAATACTTAATTTTCTGATTGCCATTCTGTGATTCTGTGAGAATTTAATTTACCAATTTTTAACTTAGAATTTTGTATGTTTCTTCATGTATGTTAACAACATGAATGAACTATCAAAAGCACTCCAAAACTTTTCTATCCATAGTTCAGATATGGATATCACCAATACCTTTACTGACTATCAGGCTGACACTGAAGAGCCGATGGTATTCCAAGTCCAACCTCAGGAAAAACCTAAACCAAAGAAAAGAAGAAGACTTGTAGGATAGAGGCGTGTGCGTAGGAAGAGGCCAGCAACACAGAAAGCTGTAAAGACTGAGGATCCCAAAGATAAAGGCAAAGGGATAGAAATCGGAGAAAGTTCAGGGCAAGCCCCAATTCTCAAAAGAATGAAAGCTGCAACGCCTGGTTGCACTTACAAGGAATTCCTTGCCTGTAAACCTGTTGAGTTCGCAGGCAATGAAGGGGTGACTGCAGCGCTGCGTTGGTTGGAGAAAACCGAGGCAGTAATCAAAATAAGTAAATGTGCCGAGGAGGATAAAGTCATGTATGCTTCTCACCTTTTTAAGGAAGAAGCATTAGAATGGTGGAATACGGTATTACAAGCCAAGGGAAGTGACATGGCCTATACCATGAGTTGGGAGGAGTTTAAGCGTCTGGTGGAAAGAAAATTCTGCCCAGAATATGAAAAAGAGCAGATGGCGAACAAATTCCCGAGCCACCGAATGGTGGATGTTAATTTCCGAGGGTATACTTCGAAGTTTTTCGAATATGCTCGAATTGTGCCTACTCTGGCTTCGCCAGAGCCGGTACTTATTTCTCGCTACATTTGGGGTTTAATTAGCGAAATCCGTGATATTGTCAAAGCTGCAAGGCCCCACACGATCGATGATGCGATGGAATTAGCCAACACTTTGACTGGCGGACTGGTGCGTACACGAGAAGAAAATAGGAAGAAGGAATTGGCTCAGAAATTACCCAAGGATTTCGTGTGGGTAATAATAGCAATTTCAAGAAAAGAGGAACTGGGCAATCTTCCACTCCGCCGTTCTGCAGAAACTGTAAAAAGAAACATTTTGGCAAATGTAATGAAACCTGCAACTTCTGCAAAGCGATAGGACATCGTGAAGAAGATTGCAGAAAGAAAACAAGGGTCTGCTATAACTGTGGAGAAGCTGGGCATTTCAAACCAGAATACCCTAAGTTGGTCAAACCAACAGATAACAAGGCTAAACCTGCAGAAGGAACTACCAAGAAAAACGCAAGAGCCTTCCAATTGACTACTCAGGAAGCAGAGCTAATCCCTGACGTGATAGCTGGTACGTTCCTAGTTCATGACGTTTATACCAAAGTATTATTCGACTCTGGTGCAAACCAAAGTTTTATTAATACTTCATTCTGCCAAGCTCTTAACCTACCTTTAACCAAACTTAGACAAATTTTTACGGTAGAAACGACAGATGGGAATTCTGTTAACATAGATAAGGTTTTGCGAGAAGAAAAGATAGAGCTCTTAGGCCATAAATTTTCTGCAAACCTTTTACCTATGAAATTAGCTGGATTTGATGGTGTATTAGGAATGGATTGGTTAGTAGCCAACCATGCTCGAATTCTTTGTGATAAAAATTCCATAGAAATTCATACACCTACAGGAGAATTAGTGGTGATTACAGGAGATAAGCCGCGAAAGCCACTGAAATTCATTTCAGTAATGAAGTTGGCCAGTTATTCAAGAAAACAAGAAATAATATATATGATTTCAGCCATTATCAACACTAAGAATAAGGAACTAAAGGAAATTCCAGTAGTATCAGAATACCCGGATGTATTCCCAGAAGAACTACCGGGATTACCACGCGATGGGGAAGTAGAATTTAGAATTCATTTAATTCCTGGAACTACACCGATAGCCAAGGTACCTTATCGGTTAGCACCCACTGAAATGTTAGAACTGAAAAAGCAGTTAGATGAATTATTAAGCAAAGGATTTATACAACCTAGTTCATCCCCATGGGGAGCTCCAGTGTTGTTTGTAAAGAAAAAAATGGGTCAATGAGAATGTGTACTGATTATAGGGAATTGAATAAGGTTACAATTAAGAATCGATACCCATTACCTAGGATTGATGATCTTTTTGATCAACTTCAAGGAGCTAGGTATTTTTCTAAGATAGATTTACGCTCAGGATATCATCAATTGAAGGTACAAGAAGAGGACATACCTAAAACTGCTTTCAGAACTAGGTATGGTCATTACGAGTTTACAGTCATGCCCTTCGGACTAACAAATGCTCCAGCAGCATTTATGGACATGATGAATAGGATCTGTAAACCATACTTGGATAAATTTGTAATTGTCTTCATCGACGAAATACTCATTTATTCCAAAAGTCAGGACGAGCATTGTCAGCACCTGCATGCACTCTTAACCTTGTTAAGAAAGGAAAAGCTTTACGCCAAATTCTCGAAGTGTGAATTTTGGCTACAGGAGGTGCAATTTTTAGGTCACATGGTGAATCACGAAGGTATTCACGTAGATCCCTCCAAAATAGAAGCGATCACCAAATGGAAGGTCCCGCGATCAGCTATAGAAATTAGGAGTTTTCTAGGGTTAGCCGGATACTATAGACGATTCATTAAGGATTTTTCTAAAATAGCTGTGCCATTAACTAAGCTAACATGTAAAGCAGTGAAGTTTGAATGGGGACCTAGGCAAGAGGAAGCTTTTAAGATCTTAAAGCAGAAATTAACAAACGCTCCAATTCTTGCCTTACGAGAAGGAACAGAAGATTTTGAAGTTTATTGTGATGCTTCTAAGTTAGGATTAGGATGTGTGTTAATGCAACGCAAGAAGGTAATTACGTATGCCTCAAGGCAATTGAAAAAGCACGAAGAAAACTATACAACTCATGATTTAGAGTTAGGAGCCATAATTTTTGCCCTTAAGATTTGGAGACACTATTTGTATGGAAGTAAGTTTACTGTCTATACTGATCATAAGAGCCTAAGATATATATATATTTGGGCAAAAAGAATTGAACATGAGGCAAAGAAGATGGATGGAAATCCTAAGTGACTACGACTGTATTATTCAATATCACGAAGGAAAAACAAACGTAGTTGCTGATGCCTTAAGTCATAAGTATCATGAGAAACAACGACCAGTTCGTGCTCTTAGATTAAGTCTACAATTAGACTTAATGGAACAATTAAAGAATATTCAGGAAATAGCAATCAAGGATGATACTGAAGGAATGAAAGGAAGATTAAAAGAATTAGAGCAAGGAATTGATGAAATTTGGAGATTCCATAAGAAAAGAATTTGGGTACCTAAGCAAGGAGAGTTAAGAAATATGATTTTAGAGGAAGCCCATAAATCTAGGTATACCATGCATCTTGGTAATAATAAGATGTACCAAGATTTAAGAAATAACTTTTGGTGGATAGGAATGAAAAAGGACATAGCTAGATATGTTTCTAAGTGTCTTACTTGTTCACAAGTTAAGGTAGAACACCAGAAACCTTCAGGATTACTCCAACAATTAGAAATGCCGGTATGGAAATGGGAACTTATAACTATGGATTTTGTGACTAAGTTGCCCAAAACCAGAAAAGGTAATGACGTAATTTGGGTAATTGTGGATCGATTAACCAAATCAGCTCATTTCCTACCTATGAAGGAAACCTTTAGCATGGAAAGGTTAGCCAAGCTATACGTAAACGAGGTAGTATCCTTACATGGAGTTCCACTCTCCATTGTATCGGATAGAGATAGTCGTTTCACTTCCCACTTCTGGACAAGTTCCAAGAAGCAATGGGGAGACGATTAAATTTAAGCACGGCTTATCATCCTCAAACAGACGGACAAAGTGTAAGGATGATTCAAACTCTGGAAGACATGCTCCGGGCATGTGTGATAGATTTTGGTGGAAATTGGGATGACCACCTACCCTTAATTGAATTCTCCTATAACAATAGTTATCATGCAAGCATTGAAGCTGCCCCATTCGAAGCACTATATGGACGAAAGTGTAGAACTCCAATTTGTTGGGCAGAAATAGGAGAAAGTCAATTATCCGGTCCTGAAATAGTACAAGAAACCACCGACAAGATCACTCAAATCAAGGAAAGATTGAAGACGGCTCGAGACCGCCAGAAAAACTATGCAGACAATCGACGCAAGCCGTTAGAATTTCAAGTTGGAGACAAGGTACTCTTGAAAGTTTCTCCTTGGAAAGGAGTAGTTCGATTCAGGAAGAAGGGAAAGCTGAGTCCAAGATACAGAGGACCATTTCCAGTAATCCAACGCATAGGACCAGTTGCATATCGCTTACAACTACCAGAAGAACTAGCTGGGGTACATGACGTATTTCATGTATCCAACCTCAAGAAATGTTTATCTGACGAGTCCCTGGTAGTCCCTCTTCAAGACATAGAGGTAAATGAAAAGTTGAAGTTCATGGAGAAACCGCTTCAAATAGAAGACAGAAAGATCAAGTTTCTCAAACACAAAAGACTAGTACTGGTTAAGGTCAAGTGGGATTCTAAAAGAGGACCCGAATACACCTGGGAGCTGGAGTCGGAGATGAAGCGAAAATATCCTCACTTATTTCAATAAATCTCGAGGACGAGATTTTAAATAAGGTGGGGAGGATGTAAGGACCTTCAAAAATGTCCCAAAACAACCCGTAAGTAAAAACCCGGACCCCTGAAACCCTAACGTGCATGAAAAACCAAGAAAACAAGATTTTTGGGTTTCACGCGGGTCGCGTAAGAGTAAGCCTAGGCTTACGCGTGCCGCGAAAGCTCAAAAAATCTCCGGAGCAGCGAACAGGCCACGTGTCGCACACGTGGCAGCCCTAGGTGTGACACGCTAGCCCTAGTCTATGACTAGGTGGCTCTCGCGGGCCGCGTAAGAGCCTGTTAAGACTTACGCGGGCCGCGTAAGACTCAAATTTTTGCTATAAATTGCTAAGGCCATGAGCAGTTCACCTGTGCTCGAGATTTCAGTCAAAAACAAAGTTCTACTGCTCAAAATCATAAGTTCCATTAGGGAGACGCTGCTACGATACAGGGTATTAACTCGATCGCTGCTACGATTCAATGTCCGATCGATTGAAATCAATCCAATGGATGTTTAAGTGCTGCCTACATTAGGGCTATATTTTGTCATTCGTCGTGAATTCGATGGATGTTTAAGTATTGCACTTTGTCATTCGTTGTGAGGATTTTAATCTCGTGAGTTATCGTAAATGTTGTATTCGTTACTGACCTAGTTCGTGTGCATTGTTATTTAAATTAGGTTACAAGGCTAATCAGTAGGCTAAACTCTGCCCGTTTAAATCTGCAATGTGAGTCATTCTCTTTTTATTAAATGGTTTCCAAAAACCCTATTTATTTTCAAAGTTATAATTACAGGGATTAAGTCTTTGTAATCTTCATTTACTGCCGGTATGTGGGGGTTTGTATACATTACTTGTTTCCCGTCACCATTGGACAACGAGTTAGCCAATGGGTGATCTGACCATAGTCACAGATACAGTCAAGTGACAAATACCGATTTGGGGTAATTAGTTGATATAAACAATGTAATCACCCTTAATACTGTATATATTATAACAATGCGTCATTTTGTGCAACTAGAATGACTCGCCAGTATTTCCCTGCTGATAAAACCTTTTTAAAACATGTTTCAGGTGATCTGCTGTGATCCAGGAAAAAGTGTAGTGTAGCACTACAGGCTTAAAGAAGTGGCTTAATAAAAATAAAGAAACATGTTTTTGTAAAACAGGGGTTTCCTAGTAAAATTCCCTTATTGTAAATTACGGGGTTTGTCCCTAATTATAAAATAAAATAATCGGGCATTTTCAAGTTTTAAACGATCCTGTTAATTATTCCGCTGCCAAATTAAATAAATACCACGGGGTTTCTGTCTCGCGGCTTCTAGACCGGGTCAAACCGGGCCAGGGGCCGTGACGTGCGAAAAGATTAAAAATCAAAAGTATTACACTAAATGCTTGTCTTCACCAAGTGATGTAAGAGACCTAGGTAAACATGGCCTTTGATTGTCAAGATCTCTTACTATCAATCTTGGATCCCGAGACTACTGCACACACTCTATGATGGATGATGGATGATGGTGGTGGATGTGGGTTGTAGTGGTGGTGGAGTGTGGGTGAAGTGGGAGAGAGGTGGTTTGCCAAGGGATGCCTTTAAAGTGAACCAAGCACCTCTATTTATAGCCTGCACAGAAGCCCGGACACGGCCCTGTGTCCATTGGGCACGGCCCCGTGTCCATCCACTTTCTCTTTCTTCATTAATTGGAATTTGTCTGCATTAGCTCCACACGCCCCGGTGTCCGCTGTGCACGGCCCCGTGTGAAGAAGCGTATCTGTACTATCAAGATTTGCTAGGATTCTACGAATCTTAGCGTTGACCATGACCGTGTTGAGTTGGGCACGCCCCTGTGTTGGGAATAGAAGCTTCTATAGCTTTGTCCTTTCTGCAGACAACTGGCCACGCCCCCGTGTCCGCTGGGCACGGGGCCGTGGTCAGCCTTCTGTTCTCTTGTTTTTGCTTGGGAAGATGCTGTCAAGGGGTCGGGCATGCCACGTTTATTCCTTTTCTTGTATTTATGTTAGATTTTGTTGCATATTTGTTCCTTTTGTTCATTTACGCTTATTTAATCCTGAAAATACAAAAGGAAGACAAAAGCACACTTTTTCCGACATTAGTACTAAAAGGGTTAGTTTTATGCCTCAATTGATGTAATTTATATGTTGCACTTTACACACATCACTATAAATAGGGGTGCTTGGCTCACTTCAAAAGCATCCCTTGGCAAACCACTACTCTCCCGCTTTGCCACCACTCCACCACCACTACAACACCCACATCCACCACCACCATCCATCATCCACCTTAGAGTGTGTGTAGTAGTCTCGGGATCCAAGATTGATCGTAAGAGTTCTTGTCAATCAAAGGCCATGTTTGGCTAAGTCTCTTGCCACTTGGTGAAGACAAGTCTTTTATGTATTACTTTTGATTTATAATCTTTCGGCATTTTTTATTTAGTTTTGTATTAATGACTTTAATAACTAGTTTCTTATGTTGAAAGTGAATTTTCTTTATCATTTATCCGTGGTGTCTTGGCATTACTTTACTGTCTATATAAAGTAAAAGATTTACACCATTCATATCTCTACGGTCAATATAGAGGTATGTTGGCTACCTGGTCGGGGGTTAAGGGAATGGTTTAGTAAGGTTCTTGCCTTGTTCAGTGTATAAATCCTGCAAGGACCTGGGTCAAGCTTACTAGGACCTCCTTCAATACCCACTGGTATTGGATGGCGGGGGTGCGAATGGCTTGACCCCCTCATATGTAAACTACTATTAATACATTAAACCGGTTATTTGGGATTGTATCCCTGCTGACTCAAACCACTTAGCCGAGGGTAACGTCACCTTCAAAAGAGGGGCCTACCACTTTTCGTATTAATAAGTTAATTAATTATCTTTCAATATTCCGACCCTTTGGGATTGTATCCTTGCTGACTCAAACCACTGGGTTGAGGGTAACGTCACCTTCAAAAGAGGGGCCTACTACAATAACTAAGATAATCTCTTAAAAAGTCTGAAAGTGCAAAAATCATCAAAGGATATTTAAAAGGCGAGTCGGATCCAAGTGATTCATCTTATCTATCTATTTTTATTTTATTTTTATTTCTGCATTTTTAGTTTTATTTTTCATGTTTAAAACCCTTTCTCAAAAAAATTTAGATTGATTAGACGTTGAGGATAAACCGGTACTAAAAGCTCTTGTGTCCTTGGATGACCTCGGTATCTTACCAACGCTATACTACGCTCACGATGGGTGCACTTGCCCAAGTGTGTGTTTAGTGTTAGTAGAATATCGTGTTTTATAAATTTAAAACTTGCCTAATGTGTAAAATGGGCTTAAAATATCAATAAAAACGTATCACACCTTACACACACAAGCACCACCCCATATAAGATTGTCTATGGAAAAAGTTGTCATTTGCAAGTAGAAGTAGCACACAAAGCCTACGGGGCATTAAAAAACGTAAACTTAGACATAGAAACTGCCGGTAAAAATCGAATTTGTCAATTAAATGAATTAGACGAATTAAGGAATCAAGCATACTCTAACTCCTAAATTTATAAGGAAAGAATGAAAAATTTGCATGATAAACACATTAAACCTAATGAATTTCGGGTAGGAGATCAAGTTCTATTGTTTAATTCACGACTTTGATTATTTCCCTGTAAATTAAAGTCTAGGTGGTCGGGACCTTTTTCTATCACCCATATTTTTTCACACGGTGTAATTGAAATTAAATCTCAGAATGGAATCCCCTTCAAAGTCAACGGTACAAGCGGGCGAGGAATAAACAAAGGTTTGTGCACCAACATCATATCTTGTAGGTAATAGACATCGGGAAAGCCTAAAAAATCGGTAAGATTTCTAAAACCAAGTTTCGGGAAACAGGTCACTCACAAGTGCACTAAAAAGAGTTAAAAAAAACCTTAGTTTTTAGCCGCCCATGGGGCCGTGCCCAGCAAACACGGGGCCGTGTTCGGCTACTGTCGGGGATAAAACCCATTCTTCTTCTCATTTTCATTTCACCACGACCCGTTCCCCCGAAAACTCTCTGCTTCCTCTGAGAATCTCTGCAAATTTTCACGTTCTTCCTTCGTTCAACATCGTCAAGGTATGATTCTATCATCTTAGTTAGTTAGTTTAATGATTTGCATGTAGATTAACATCAAAAATTTGGGGAAAATCTAGGGTTCTTAAACTTGAACCAAACCAAACCCCACATTTTTGGTTAGATCTGTTAGTATTAGTATAGTTGCATGTTATTGGAAGTAAATCAACTGAAAATTGTTTGTGGATTTGCCCGATTTCAAACAGAAACCTCAAACCCTTGTTTTTGAACCGAAAAAGATGAAATTGAAGGGTTAAACGGTTTGTTTTTGGAAAAACGGCACTTGGGTTTCATTTTCGAGGAAAACCGCCCCTACTCAACCAAAAATTTTCAAGTTTTCAAAACCGGGTTGAAAAATGAAAATTTTGGGAAACAGAACCATGACCACGGGGTCGTGGTCAGCAGGCACGGGGGCGTGGCCAGTGGCCACGGGGCCGTGTCCAGCCTGCTGTTTTCAGTTTTCTTCGAAAGTTTATCGTTTCATGCTAATTGTTTTGTGTTTTCCTCTGCAGAGATGGCCAACAAGTTCACAAAGTTTAAGACAAATGAGTGGGACTACCAAGCCCGCTATGATGTTCTCAAAACAAGGCCCGAGGAAATACCATGACAAGTGTGCCTTGAAACCTTAGAAGTTGTGGGGCAACTAGACCGTTTCAACACCTTGGTCACGGGTCCACTAAGGGTGGCCCTCTGCACTAGACTCCATGCGGTTCATGAGTATAACATGGAGTTCTATAGCTCTTTCGCGTTCAAAGCAAAAACAGAGCTATTCGATGGAGAAGGAGTTCAGTTCCGATGTGCGGGAGAGGTTCTTTCAATCTATATCGCACAATTTGGAGTGCAAGCGGGTCTTTTCTCCAAGGAAGAGTCCGGTGAATAAGAAAACACGGGTGGTCTCCGTGAAATCTCAACTAACATGCGTCAGACAACATGGGCTCAAATCGGGGATGGTGCATATGATCCAAGTGTCACCAAGAGCTCCCAGTTGCGGGACCCTCTCTACCGCTACATTCATAGGGTCCTTAGCAACTCTCTTAGTCAAAGGCGTGATATCACCGGTGTTGTCAACTTGCGTGATCTGACGGTCTTGTATTGCATCCACAACCGTGTCCCTCTTGATGTCCCCCACCTACTCCTCCGTAACATGCATCTGAATCAGCTGGCTTCCTCCCCGACACCTATCTTCTTTGGGGGGTGGATCTACCGCCTCTTCAAGACCTATGTCCAACGCATGCCGAAATCATTCCGTAAGGGTCCATGGTCGGGAAAGGTAGATCTCATTCAATGCCGTTCGATGGGGATCATCCACAAGACAGGTGACGGGACAGTCTGCTTTTAAACCACTCACGGACATGTTTAGAACCCGGAGGAAGCCCTCGTTCTTCACGCCAACCCAAACCGTCCTCCTCCTCAGTTTCAGGGCCATCCGGGTCCATCCTCCTCTCATGGGGGTGGTTTTCCTAACTTTCAAAGTTTGCATGATCTTTTGTAGGAAAACCTCTTATGCACCCGCAACACCTACAACATGGCCAGCAACACCTACACCTGGGTCGGAGCAATGGAGCGCAACATATCCGAAATGCAAGATGACATCAGCTACATTCGGGAGCACATGGTGTATCAAGGAGGAGACGATGAAGACGAGGACATGGACTGATTCGGAGGCATTGAAAGTGGTGTGATAGTGGATGCAGCTTCTCTTAGGTTAACCCTTTTATCCCACAAACAATTGACTAGCCTGCGTGCCATGGTTTGAACAATTTACTTTCCTTAACACTTTTACTTTCTGCATTTTATTTTTCGTTTATGTGTGATGTTGGATGATTAACTTTGGTAAGTTTAGGTTGTTTGTTATGTATTGTGTGGTGTGGTCTTTAAGCAAAACAGGTACCCAGGAAGCTTGGATGCACTAAGTATTAGTGCTACATAAGCCCGGAAACCCGAACCAAAAGCCAAAACCTGTTTCCATTAAATGCAGACTGTCACCATGGGGTCATGCTCAGCGACCACGCCCTTGTGTCCACTTCCCTTTACCTGCTGTTTGTCTAGACCCTGCTCACCACGGGGTCGTGTCCACTAGGCACGCCCCGTGGCCACATTCTGTAAGTTTTTGTTACTGGCACTCTGACCACGGGGTCGTGCTCAGCCAGCACGAGGCCGTGGCCAGGTGCCCAGTAACACCAAACTTTGTTTTTCAACACCTTTTTTCACATTCAATCAACCTAAAAACTTATTTTTGGGACACATTGAGGACAACATGTAATTTAAGTGTGGGGGGGATGCTAAAATCTTGAATTTTGCAAGTCCTAATAACAAGCCTTACACAAAACTCTATTGGAACAGCTAATCACCCCAATTTTTTTTTTCAAAAAAAATTCATTTTTTACTTGTCTTGGTTTAATTTGGGAGTAACAAGTTCTAAAAATGTTATATTTTTACAAATTTACAACCGATAGTGTCACACCCCAACCGATGGCGGAAACATCGGGGTGCGGCACTAAGCGTTCAGATTGCTCATGAGTTTCCATAACACTAGATATTTCAATATAAATTAATAGATTTCATGCAATTGTCTAAAACGACATCAACCATAAAACATAGTGTCAAAATAAAACAAACATAATCATTGTTTCAAAAGTTTCTAGATTTAGCTAGGTGGAGTATCTAAGCTTTATCCTAGCTTGTTTCATGAATCCTAGCATCCTGTCAGCCTGCAACATGTATTAAAATAGAGTTAGTACAAAAATGTACCGGCGAGTATACAAGTTTGAGTATATAGCATAGTAGATTAAAAAGGCTCATATCCATAATGTAAATGAGATAAAAATAGTTTCAGTCATGCTAGTGTTCGCAGTCCAAGTGATAGCTCAAGTGTCCCGATGCTTTGGTGTTTTCCCAAGACTCAAGGAAAACTAGAATCGTCCTAACAATACCCCAGAGAATAATGGGGAGGTGCATCTTCCTATAGCGCTACTATTGTTAAGGCGGAACTACACACTATGGATTAAACGTTACCATAGCATAAAGAATCAAGAATCACAAGTTTCACATACATATAGGATAGAGTTTAGATTCCAAGTATCAAGTTTTATAGTTTAATAGAATACATGTTGCATCCCAAATTTTAAAACAAAAAGGGATCGAGTATACTCACAGTGATTGCTTAATAGTTTAACTGTTATTGGATCAAAAGGAGCTCTTTAGGTTTAGCCTGATTAGATTACACTAGATAACTGTCTGACAGAATAATCGAGATTGCGCAAAGTGTCAGATCAGTGACTGGATCGGATGGGGTGTAAACAAGCCCAGAGGCTCGAGAGCTACTCGTGATCGGCTCGGTTAAAAGCTCGAACGAACCGAGCCTTAACGAGCCCGAGCCTGAAATAGAGCTCGTTTTGTTATCGAGCCCGAGCTCGAGCCTGAAATACAAAGCTTGTTTAGGCTCGCGAGCCTAAACGAGCCCATACAAAATTTTATTTTTTTATATATAATATATTAATAATGATGATAACATTGATGAGCCGAGCTTTGGCTCGTTTAAACGATGTTGAAGTGAGCTCGAGCTGAGCTTTTAGCTCGTTTAAGGTTGTTCTCAAAATAGTTCGAGTCGAGTCGAGCCGAGCTCGAGCTTTGGGTTTTACTCGCGAGCCGAGCTCGAGCTCAAAGAAGTAGGCTCGAACCGAGCCGAGCTCGAGCTTCATAAAAACCTAACGAGCCGAGCTCGAGCCGGCTCGTTTACACCCCTAATCGGATGGCTGTTCGATCGGACGGCAGTCCGATCGGATTGCCATTCGATTGAGACGACTTAGGTGAGTGGGGACGGATTGCCATCCGATCGGATGGTCATCCGTACGGATGGCCATTCGATCGAATGGTCATTCCATCCAAGTGCTGAGTTTTCAAAATGTTTAGCCAAGTGTTCAAGTCAGGTTACTTCAATCGGATGGTCATCCGATCGGACGACAGTTCGATCGGATTGCCATTCGATTATGGAAGTTTCCAAAGTTTCAAAGTTTCTGATTCAAAAGATTCTATGTGTTTAAAGGTTATGAGACACATACCACTCCGATTGGATGGACGTTCGATCGGACGGCAGTCCGATCGGATTGCCATTCGATTGGGAGGGCCTTGTCCCGTTCACATTCTTGTAAAGTTTCTAAGTTTCGAGTTTAACTGTGACGGCATGGTACGCATTGAGACAACGGTAAACACATCATTGTTCAGCCGGTCTGATCGGATGGGAAATCACCCCAGTCCGATCAGTCGTCTGTTCGTGACGGTGCTTGTGTCGGAATCCGTACTCCGGTCATCTGCTCCGACGACAATCCATTTCCAAGCCGACTCCAGACTAATCATCAAGTCTACAGGCCGTTTGGGTCCGGATTCCACCGTTCTAAGTAAAAGTTTAAGAAAAGATGAAGAAAAACATAAGTTTCAGTTGAAAAGTTTAGATCTAGCAAGGTTTCGGTGTAAAATGCATGAAATTTCTTAGATCTGAGCTAGATCTTGACAGGAATGACATCACACAACTTGTTTGTATAAGCAGCCATGATGACATCATCCCCAAGAGCTCAAATCTCAGAGATTTCACGGTGAAAAGTGGGACTTCAAAGGAGAATCTCGTAGAGAATAATGTAGAGATCAAAGATGTATAAGAATCTAGTGTGAAACGTACCGAAATCGCCGAGAAATGGAAGAAAAGAGGGAGTGCGTGTGTGTGGTTGAAGGAGGCTGTCACATCAGTGAGGAATGATGTGACAGGTCCTATTTATAGTGTAAGAGTGGAGGTTAAGGTGGTGTGCAGCGGATCGGATGGCACTTCGATCGAGTGGCCCTCCGATCGGATGGTCATCCGATCGGATTGCCATTCGGTCAATCCCATCCTTTCCGCGTTCCCGTCTTTGATTCGTTTTACGAATTAGATTAAGCGTTGAGTTGCGTATTATTAGGCATTATTATCACATAACTAGATTATTTAGTAAACACACCAAAAGTTTCCAAGTTTCATAGTTTCCGCTAGTGACAAGTCTCCAGTCTCTCGTTCAACCAAGTCTCAAGTTTCATGAGTCTCAAGAGTCAAGCACCAATGTATCAAGTATCAAGAATCAAGAATCTAGCTTCCAAGTATCAAGTATCAAGAATCAAGCCTCAAGAATCAAGTATCAAGAATCAAGTCTCATAGTGTTAAATATTAAGAATCAAATTTCTAGAATTAAGAATCAAGCATCATAGTGTTAAGAATCAAGAATCTAGATTTAAGCATCACAAGTATCAAAAGTGTCAAGTATCACATAGCTTAGGGACCTAAACTGACAATAGCTAAAAGTTAAGGGACGCAGGCGTTACAGATAGCGTCATGATAAAAAGAACCAACATAAGAAAATTATGAAAAAGCATGACAAATCTAATTAAGATTTGATTATATATACTTGATCACATTATAAACCCATTCCCACAACAAGTGAGTTTTGAGCCTTTATTGAGCATACAAGCATATATATCTTTAAACTAAATGCTCATTTTTCGTTTCTTGTGTGAATAGCCGTTTTGTTCTTACGACTCTAGAACTTGCCACGACGATACATTCCCGGTCCTTACCAACTTAAACCCAAGTAAGTAAATGATGGAGGCATTAGGACTAACCCATTTTCCTTTCAACACCATTATTTTTCATTTTTATATCACCTACCCAAAATCCCCCTAGTTAGCCTCTTTGAGCCTAAACCTTTTTCATTTCAACACCCACAAAACAAACACCCTTTTACCCACCATAACCTTTTTCCTTTCAACCCCTTTATTTTAGTAAAAAGCTCGGTTATCTTGTGACGTTTCTTTATCAAAAAAAAAATGAAAGTCTAGCAATAAACAAACAAGTTCCTCAAAGAAACTTTGTTTGAAAATGCGTAGTTTGAATAAAAGTCACAAAAACAAAAAGTTTTACGACGACCGACGCTTTTTACACTTTTAGCCCTTTTTACTAACCACTAACCAAAAACCACCTACCCTTAGCCCAAGCCTAACCCTTTCCAAAGTCCTCTTGATATTTACGAAGGTTCATAGTTAAAAAGGAGGAGGTTTGATTGCTTGGCAAGCATATGGTAGAAGTAAGTTCCATGCCGGTCTCGAATGTTTCACAAAAATACATCTTCGGCCGAGTGTTGAGTGATCTCCCGTGAGGTATGTGAACTTGTATATAATTGGAATTTTAAAGAGGCACGTTATGCCCAATTAAGTAATTTCTCTTATAAAATGTTCTAAATAAATCATAACGAATAGGATTGTAAATAGAATAAAAATAAAACCCAATAAAGATCTTGGATTCCCGACACTCAAGACAAGCCCAAAACTTCTCTCCTACCTATTCCATTTGGGTGTGTAAGCCACATATTAAAGAGTTTTGCTTGAGGACAAGCAAAGATTCAAGTGTGAGGGTATTTGATGTGTGCAAAGTGTAACATATAAATTACAACAAATGATGCATAAAACTAACCTTTTTTTAGTACTAAAGTTGGAAAAGTGTGTTTTTGTCTTCCTTTTGAATTTACATGATCTAATGAGCTCAAAGGAACAAAAGGAATAAATATACAGCAGAAACCAACATAAATACAAAGAAAAGGAATAAACGTGACATGCCCGACCCCTCGACAGCATCCCCAAAAGCAAAAACAAGAAACAGAAGACTGACCACAGGGCCGTGCCCTCTGGACACGTGGGCGTGAAAGCTGTGGAAGCTTCTACGCCCACCACGGGGGTGTGGTCAATGCTAAGATACACAGAATCTTGCAAAATCTTGGTAGTACAGATACGCTTCTGCCCACGGGGCCGTGTCCGCTGAACACGGGCCGTGTGGAGCCCTATGCTGCCAAATGCATTTAATGAAGGAAGAGAAAAGGATCGCCACGGAGGCGTGTCCGCTGGACATGGGGCCGTGGCCGGGCTTCTGTTCAGGCTATAAATAGGGGTGCTTGGCTCACTTCAAAGGCATCCCTTGGCAAACCACTACTCTCCCACTTTGCCACCACTCCACCACCACTACACCACCAACACCCACCACCATCATCCATCATCCATCTTTAGAGTGTGTAGTAGTCTCGGGATCCAAGATTGATCGTAAGAGTTCTTGCCAATCAAAGGCCATGTTTCGCAAAACCTCTTACATCACTTGGTGAAGTCAAGTCTTTTATGTATTACTTTTGATTTTTAATCTTTCGGCACTTTTTATTTGGTTTTGTATTAATGACTTTAATAACTAGTTTCTTATGTTGAAGGTGAATTTTCTTTATCATTTGTCCGTAGTGTCTTGGCATTACTTTACTGTCTATATAAAGTAAAAGATTTACACCATTCATATCTCCATGGTCTATATAGAGGTATGTTGGCTACCTGGTCGGGGGTTAAGGGAATGGTTTAGTAAGGTTCTTTCCTTGTTCAGTATATAGATCCTGCAATGACCTGGGTCAAGCTTACTAGGACCTCCTTCAATACCCACCGGTATTGGATGGCGGGGGTGCGAATGGCTTGACCCCCTCATATGTAAACTACTATTAATACATTAAACCGGCTACTTGGGATTGTATCCCTGCTAACTCAAACCACTTAGCCGATGGTAACGTCACCTTCAAAAGAGGGGCCTACCACTTTTCGTATTAATAACTTAATTAATTATCTTTCAATATTCCGACACTTTGGGATTGTATCCTTGCTGACTCAAACCAATGGGTTGAGGGTAACGTCAACTTCAAAAGATGGGCCTACTACTATAACTAAGATAATCTCTTATAAAGTCCGAAAGTGCAAAAATCATCAAAGGATACTTAAAATGTGAGTCGGATCCAAGTGATTCATCTTGTCTATCTGTTTTTATTTTATTTTTATTTCTGCATTTTTAATTTTTATGTTTAAAACCTTTTCTCAAAAAAATTTAGATTGATTAGACGTTGAGGATAAACCGGTACCAAAAGATCTTGTGTCCTTGGACGACCTCGGTATCTTACCAACGCTATACTACTCTCACGATGGGTGCACTTGCCCAAGTGTGTGTTTAGTGTTAGTAGAATATCATGTTTTATAAATTTAAAACTTGACTAATGTGTAAAATGGGCTTAAAATATCGATAAAATTATATCACACTCGACACGCATCACTTATGCACATTCATGCCTTACACATACTCTTACAACTTTAAAATAACATAAAAATGTTTTTAAACACGTAACATATCAGAGGAATGACATACATGAACAAATAACCGAACAAAAAGGATTAAAAAAAAAAGAAAATCTGGAAGGTCTTACGGATCGCAAGACATAGGTCTTGTTTGTTTTTACAGAGGTAAAACGTCTACAATCTGCGGACCACATCTGTAGACGTCTGTACCAGAAGAGGTGGACTAAACCTCTGCAGTCTTCTAGATGAAGATTGTTTGTTTTTTAACTTCTGCAAGCTGCTGAAATAACACGAAATTTCAGCAAAGTAACACTACAATTCTAAAGATTAACACCAAAATGCTGAAAAACTAACATCAAAAATCTAAAAGATAACACCATAATTATGAAAAACTACCATAAAAAATCTGAAAACGAACATCCAAAAAACTGAAAAACGAACATAAAAAACTGGAAAACTAACATCAAAAAACCAAAACAATATGTATATTATAAGCAGAATTCTTTAACATATCATAACATTAAAAAAACAATTCTTGAAGATAAAGAAACATACCTGTTTCGGTGAAGTAGTAGGGAAGAAAAACCCCTAATTATTTTGGTGTTATCATTTTCCATTAATGCTTCAATTCCAAAACCCCCCAATTATCATTTTCCATTAATGGAACAAATTCACGATCAAAACATTCTGAATCACAAGCTCTACGGTTACGTATGCATTGTTCTCTCAATTTCACCTTCTGATAATCGTAATCAGATCGTCGACACTGCGATTACAAAAACCCTAAGCATCGATAGTTCACGAGTTGAATCGGAATTAGGTTTTGTAATGTCGAACGGCGTCATTCTGTTGTTGATCAATTCGGACGGTGAAGGTACGAGTAAGCAGCAGCTGAAAGTGCAAAAATCGGAGAAGAAGTTGAGGAAGTTAGGGTTTGGCGATCGACATTTTCTACCGTATAGTGCCTCAAAGGGTGCCACTTGTATACTAGCGTGATAACTTTTATTGTACGAAAATTCTACTAAGGTTAAATGCGAATCCTAATTACCACCAAACTCTATAATGCACTAACGAAGCATGTCTTCGAGGGTGCGGATCGTGCGCTTAGTCTGACCGTCGGTCTGGGGATGGAATGCGATACTGAGATTGAGAGTCGTACCGAGAGTGGACTGGAATGTCTCCCAGAGACGTGAGGTAAAATGACCATCGCGGCCAGAGATGATGTCACGAGGCGTCCCGTGTCGACAGATGACTTCGTCGGTATAGATTTGTGCTAACCATTCAACCTTAAAGTCTTCTCGTATCAGAATGAAATGAGCAGATTTTGTAGGACGATCAACGATAACCCAAATGCTATCGTGGCCAGAAGGCATGCGCTAGAGTTTCGTAATAAAATCCATGGCGATACTTTCCCATTTCCACATCGGGGTTTCGGGTTGTTCGAGTAAACAAGAGGGTCGTTGATGTTCGGCCTTAACTTTCAAGCAAGTTAGGCATTTCGAGACATATGGAGCAATATCCTTCTTCATGCCCGGCCACCAATACCTAGAACGGAGGTCCTGGTACACTTGTTGGCACCGGGGTGAATGGAGTATCGGGATTTGTGAGCTTCAGTCAGCAATATCTCTCGAAGGTTATTGCGGCTAGCAATCCAAATACGGTCAAGATGGTGATAAATACCGTTCGATTTAGTCACTAGCTGAGTTTCGGCACCACACTTCATTTCCTCTTTCAAGGTATTCTCAATGAAGCATGCGTGCCGAGCGTCGCGAATTAGGGCTTCGAGGTCATTCTGAGCTTTAACATTACGAATACTATGCACATAGCTTCGTCGACTGAGAGCATCGGCTACAACATTTGCCTTGCCAGGATGGTAGCGTATCTCGCAATCAAAGTCGTTGAGAAGTTCAACCCATCTTCGTTGGCGCATCTTTAGTTCTTTCTGGTTCAAGATATGTTGTAAGCTCTTATGGTCGGTGAAGACCGTACACTTTGTACCATAAAGGTAGTGTCGCCATATCTTTAACGCAAAAACAACTGCACCGAGTTCGAGATCGTGGGTAGTGTAGTTTTTCTCGTGAACCTTGACTTGTCGAGATGCATACACCATAACCTTGTCTCGTTGCATAAGAACACAACCAAGACCTAGGTTAGAGGCATCGCAGTAAACAACAAAATCATCGTTTCCGTCAGGAAGTGCGAGGATAGGAGCGTTGCAAAGCATACGCTTGAGAGTTTGAAACGCGTCCTCTTGGTCAGAGCCCCAAATAAAAGGTTTGTCCTTATGAGTTAGGGCGGTAAGAGGCATGGTGATTTTAGAAAAGTCGGCGATGAATCGACGGTAATAACCCGCCAATCCGAGAAAGGAACGAATTTCGGATGGAGTCTTCGGCGTAATCTAACTCCTAACTGCTTTAATCTTCGCGGGGTCGACGTGAATTCCTTGACTGTTAACGATGTGACCGAGAAATTGAACTTCCTCGAGCCAAAATTCACACTTGGAGTACTTGGCGTAGAGGTGATTTCCTTGAAGGATTTCGAGAACTAGACGGAGATGTTGCGCGTGTTCGGCTCTCGACTTCGAGTAGATAAGGATATCATCGATAAACACAATGCCGAAACGACCCAAAAAGGGTTTGCACAAACGGTTCATCAAATTCATGAATACCGCGGGTGCGTTTGTGAGACCAAAAGGCATGACCACGAATTCGTAATGGCCATAATAAGTACAAAAAGCGGTTTTCGGAATGTCTTGCTCTTGTATACGTAACTGATGATAACCTAAACGTAGATCAATCTTCGAGAAACATGTAACGCCTTAGAGTTGATCAAACAAGTCGTCGATTCGAGGTAGCGGGTAGCGGTTCTTAATAGTAAGCTTGTTAAGTTCCCTATAATCGATGCACATTCGGAACGATCCATCCTTCTTTTTCACGAAAAGGACAGGTGCGCCCCATGGTGATGTGCTCGGGCGTACAAAGCCTTTATCAAGCAATTCTTGAAGTTGGCTAGATAGCTCGCGCATTTTGGATGGTGCAAGGCGATAGGAAGCTTTTGCAACAGGTGTAACACCGGGTATAAGATCAATACGAAAATCGATATCACGATTAGGGGGTAAACCAGGTAAATCATCGGGAAAAACATTGGGAAAATCACAAACAATAGGAACGTCTTTCAGGGTTTTCTTCTCTTCCTTCGTCTCCATAATATGGGCTAGGAAAGCGATGTATTCCTTGCATAAATACTTGCTCGCTTGGACACATGACATAAGCTTCAATTCTTTCGAGAGTACTTCACCGTAAACACGTAGTTGATCACCGTTTGGAAGAGAGAAACGAATCATCTTATCGAAGCAAACAACTTCGGCATGATTTTCACGAAGAAAATCCATGCCTACTATGATGTCAAAGCTACCTAATTTCATATGTATGAGATTAATCCGGAAAACGAGATTGTTGAGTTCAAGAATACAATCACGGAGAACGGAATTAACAGTAACGGTCCTTTCGGTGGCAACTCCTACGTCGAAGGTCTTTGGGAGTTTAGCGCGTTCACATTTTAGAAGCTTTTAGAATTCAAACGATACAAACCAGTTATCGGCTCCGGTATCAATTAAGCATATAGCGTAAATACCGTTGACAAGGAACGTACCATTGACAACATTGTTGTCAGTCTGAGCCTGGCGGAGTTTGATGTTGAAGGTTCTTCCGCGAGCTACTTGTGGTTATTGTTGTTGTTGCTGCTGCTGTTGCTGTTGTGGTTGCTGCTGCGGTTCTTGTTTCACAACATGCTGCGGGCGAACATTGGCGAAGTGGTTTGGGTCACCACAAGTGTAGCAAGCACGTGCGTGAACAGCTGGTGCTGGAAGTGCTGGATTGACTTGGGAAGCGAGGGGTTAAGCTGGCAGTGCTGCGAGAGCCTGAGGAGCTTGCTGACGAGGGCCTGAGCGGCATTTGGCTGTGTAGTGCCCAAAGATGTTGCAATTGACACAGAAACGGAAGTTTGTCTCCATTGGATGATGATAGGTGCAAGTAGGGGCACAATGGATGATTTCCAGTATACGCACGCTTAGCAGGCGGTGCGTTGGGGGTAGAGATCTGACGAGACTGGGTGTTGGGCGGTGTAACTACTGCACAATTCTTGCTGGAGTTCCTTCGCTTGCGACTTTGGCGGTTAGACTTGGGAGCTTAAGATGGCGTGGTATCGGTGCTTGGTGTTTCAGTAGGTTGGTTGAGATTCTTCGTCGAGGTCTTGAAAACTCCAGCCAAGACTCGCTTGTCATTGATTTCTGTCGTGAGCTGATAAGTTTCCTCAATTATTGCAGGTTTCGCTGCTTGAACAAAGTCAGCGACACAGTTAGGGAGAGCATGAATGTACTTCTTGATAGCTTTCTCAGGAGTTTCCACTTGGCTTGGACAGACGATGCTTAACTGTTTGAATCGGGCAGTGAGGCCAGCGTTATCACCTCCAACTTGCTTGATGTTCCAGAATTCGTTCTCCAGCTTCTGGACTTCGTGGGGAGGACAGAATTCCTTCATCATGAGCTCTTTCAGCTCCTCCCATGCGAGACCATAGGCCGCATCATTTCCGCGCCTGTTGCGCTCGGCGGTCCACCAGTCAAGTGCCCTTGACTAAAATACACCAGTGGCGTTGACAGTGCGGAGATTCTCAGGACATCCGCTTTGTCGAAAAGTGACTTCGATCGAGTCAAACCATTGAAACATCGTATTGGGTCCATTTTAATCAGTAAAGTTCATAGGACCACATGCTTTGAACTGCTTGAAGCTGAATGGAGCTTTTGGAGAATCATTCTTGGAATCAACCAAAGATGTGTTGCTGACAGCGTGGATTTCACAGACAATTTGAGGGATAACCTTGGCCATTTCCTTAGCCATGAGAGAGGAAATGCGTTTGTTAGCAATGTTCCTCTGAACAGTTTGGCGAGTGTGTGATCCAAAAGAAGACATCTGCGAATGGATTGGATGAGATTCGATTATATTGGGTTTTGTTTAAGAGTTTAGCGTTTTATACAACATATTTATTATTATTATTATTATTATTATTATTCACATAAGTCACAAAATCACATAGTCACGTAAGCACATAATCACATATTTGAACATATTCACATAAGCACGTATGAGCACATAATTCACATAAGCACATGTTTTGCACGTATTCACCTTCTCTTAAATTGCGTGTAGCGCGGGTGAGGTTCAAGTGGCATAGTGTAGTATAGGCGATGTGCTAAACTCCTCGGATCATCTTAATGGAAATAAGACTTCTTAGTTTATTCGCGATTAGTTAGCGTTTTAGATTGTGAGAGTTGTGTGTATTTTTGGAAAGCAAAAGCGGTAAAATGAGAAATTGATAAAGCGCAAAATCTCGAAATCGAAACACATAAACACAATAAATTTGATGACGCGTAAAATCGACATTTGCAGGCTTAAAATGAAATAGAGCATCTTGGGTGTTGAGACATCGACTACCCAAAGTGATTTAACCATTCCCAATGAGTTAGAGTACACGCTTTGGCCTAATAGACTATGCTCTCACCATGATACGGCTAACGGTATTCATCCTTCCAGTTACTACGTGACTCGAATCATTGGAACGGTCGAGACTTTGGTGAGATCTTTAAAAATTAGTTTAGGGAGTGGAACGGACTATTAAGGTGCGGGTTTCACCCCTAACTTAATAGCTTCGCTCCTAACTGTGGCTAGATCAACCACGAGATAGAAATGGAGATTCCCGTCGAGGTATGGATATCACTCCTAACTCAACGGAAGATTCTCGTGCTGAGATATAATACGCGAAGTGAGTGATCTTATCGAGAGTTCTTGGTTTTCAAACCTAATCTCGACACAATCACTCATTTGTGTTGTACGAGTGTTTTTAGACGTGTACATTGTGTTAGCCTTAGGAAAGGAAAAACTGAGTTTTCAGCCTTAGGAAAGGCTCCCTTCGTATGAAGCCTGTAGGATCGTACGAAGGTGCAAGATTGTGGGTTCGTATGAAGCCCTAGTAGGTGGGTTCGTACGAATTGAGTAGGTTCGTACGAATGGTCTGTTTTGGTACTTAGACTATAGACTAGGTCTTATTTGTATGAATCGACCTAATTACCTATAGTTATGGCTCTGATACCAACCTGTCACACCCCAACCGATGGCGGAATCATCGGGATTTGGCATGATACGAATAGGTTGCTCGAGAGAATCCATAATGACTAAATGTGACAATATTTATTAAGGTTCAATATCCCATACTATCAAACAAAACATGTTCACAAATTCGAAACAAAATTCAGAAGTTCTCAAACAACAAAACATAACGTTCAAAACTTGCAAATAGTTTTAGGCGGGTTTCTAGACATCCTAAACCAATTCCAGCAGTAATCCATCAACCTGTCACATACGTTAAAATAAAGTCAATACAATAATGTAAAGGTGAGTTCACAAGTTTGCATAAGTAGAGTAATAAAAGCGTTTACGCATAACCAGCATGTAACACGTAAAGGGGCGAATCAAGTATGCTATCGACAATGATACAGATAACCAACATGACTGCAAGTAGAGTATGCGCGATACGTGTTCACCGAAGTAAGCACGTAAAGTAAGTAAACCTTAACAACCCCCGAATAAACAGGTGCTAAGTCCAAACTATAGTACTATTGTTGCTAAGGGTGGTAGGGCAAGTCATTACTGTGTAAACATAGCAAACAAGCATCAACTAGTCACGTATAACATGCGAGAGCGGTTAGCGTTTCAAAAGAATTTAAGCGTTGTGTGCTTTGTGTTTTGATAGAGAACGTATGTAACACCCAAAAGTGTGTTAAGCAAAAAAGGGTTCGAGTATACTTATAGTGCGTGCTTAGCAAGTAAACACGGCCTGGAATGGATCGAAGGGAGCGCCGGATCAGCCTGCGTATGGGAACAGAAGCGTAAGTCTTCCAAAGTGGTGAAACGGTTGAAATCGGAGTGTCGGTGGGAAACAGAGGCTTCGTACGAAGGGAGGCTTCATACAGTGTTGCTTCCGTTGTCCAAAATCGAGTGTTCTTCACGTCTTTCTTCGGGAAATCGAGTGTTCATCCCTCCAGCCTTAAGCTACTGATTAAATTTAGATTCGGAGAGGTCTTGAGTGCTTGAGTCACATGCGGGAACATAGACTGGGTTGTACGAAGCTGGTGCCTTCGTATGAAGGCAGTACCTTCGTACGAAGCCTTGCTTCGTACAAACCAGTCTGGCTCACGTACGTGGCTGTTTTCGGCGTTCAGAGCTATGTTTTCGCCTGAATCGGATGTATTTTCGAGTACTTTTCATGGCGGTTTCGACACCACTTCGTCCCACTATCCAGTGAACGAAATATGTGTAGGTTTTTGTCCATTTTTTGTGTAAAAATCGAGTTTTAAAAGGGTTTAAAAGGGTTTTTACTTGGATTAACACTTGGTGAGTGTGAAATCTGCAGATTTCTAACTTGGGAAGCCAAAGCTAGGCCTAATACACTCGGTTAAGTGTAGACCCATGGTAAAATAAGAAGTTTTTGTAAAAAGAATGAAGGTTTTTCATAATAACAAAGAAGTTTAGATGAAAAGATGAAGTTTAGGTGAAAATAGTGAAGTTTGGATGAAATCGGAGTTAAACTCGTGGAAAATTGTAGTGGAAAACGTTGTGTAACATGAAAAATTAGCGGATCTTACTTGGAAAACAGCAAGACAGCAATTCGGGAGCGTTGTGAGTGAAATGGTAGCAAGTTAGAATGAGAGGAGAGGGCTTGGTATTTATAAAGGAGAGTTGAGGGTTTGGTTCGAAGCTGGCTTCCTTCGTACGAAGCTGCTGGCTTCGTAAGAGGGGGCCAGTTTTGTGCAAATAACTCTTGTTTCGCATGTCAGGTGTTCGTTTGGTGCGCTTGGTTGCGTTAGTTATTACGAGTACTTTAAGTATTTTAGTGAGGGATTAAGTATTACGTTGCGTTTTAGCGCGTTAAATCGAATTGAGTGAGTAAGCGTTTGAGCGTTTTAAGCGAATATAAAACACATAACATATTAAACATGTAAACACACAAATAGTATAAATAACATAATTAAATCCGCGTTTCGAGTTTGCATTGCGATACATGCATGTAAGTAATAAACGTTTAATTGCGATAACTGCGATATATGAGTGACATAAAATGCGTTTAAAATATAGTTCAACCCATAGTAATAATCCGAATCTCAGAGTACAAGCGTTTACGAGCGAATAACGATAAAGTAGGAACAACCGAAAGGTCGGGTTGTTACAACAAATGTTCTAAAGAAGGTGATCACATTAACTCTAAAATGGTTGAAGTAATACCAACAAATTCAGCTGGTAATGAGTTTAAGATCACTGATCCAAATGGGAAAAAAGATTGTTCTTGAAATACCATCAAATTCATCACCAAGTTCTGAAAAAGAAAAATATGAATTTAAACCAACTTGGTCTGATGACTGTGTTGTTCTTGAAAACTTCAAACCAATGGATTTTACAGCCATTGATGGGTTGAAAGCACCATGGCAAAAATCATTCCTATTACTAACTCTTAAACAGATGATCAAACATTTGTGTCAGGAAAAAAATGACAAAAGTAATAAGAAAGGTAAGGTCACAAATTTGTTTTTGTAAATTTTGTGAATGAACAAATCATGTGACTAAAGATTGTTCTCTTTTAAAAGCATATGATATAAACAAAGGAAACAAGATTTGTGAATCAAAGCCACAGTGTACCACCTATGGTAAGAAAAACCATGTGACTAAAAAATGTTATTATCTTAAACCTTATGACATCATAAGAAATGAGGTCAAAGATAGAACATATGTCAGTCAAGGAATTGGTCCTATTAAAAGGAAACCACAAACAACTCCTGAGAAATTTTAATCTGTTTGGACACCAGTTAGAAGGGTATTGAACCAAAACCCTATCCATAGTGAAGTTCAAGTCACTATGCTCCACCATCAAAAAAATATCCAAGAGGGTGTAACACCCCAATCGATGGCGGGATGAAATAGATTGCTCAAGACATCACAACTTGCTAAATGTAGCAATAATTAATTAAACTTGATTTCATTAATAACTAAAAGGTACATTGTCTTGAAATAGAAATGCAACAAGGAAAGTTCAAATACGACAAAATAAAAGTACATATATTTAAATGCATTTCTAAATCCATCCTACTAGATTCTTGAACGTCATAGCATCAATTTCCTGCAATATATATTGAAATAAATGTTAACACATAAATCACTGGTGAGCATACAAATTTTGGCTACTAGCATTGCTAGAAAAGTTGTCATCAATCCTACATGACATAATAATATACTAAGGTATGAAAACATAACAATACTAGCATGCATCAAATATAGGTCAAACCAATTGTGTTCACAAAGTTGCGTATTTTGTCACCGAGGCTAACAAAACTATGATTGGATGTCTTAACATAGACCCTTCCTAAGAGCGGTGTGCTACTCCCATAACGCTATACAGGTTAAGGTTAGCTCGTGACGTTAATGACAAATATTTGTGCAAGAAAGGCTTCTAACATGTATGTATCCTAAGCATACCACTTAAGCATGTATAAATGGATTGATTGGTGTGAATACTGTGATTGATATTGTGTTTGTGATTTTGATAATATTATACATATTGCACTCAAAAGTGTATAAAAGGTAAAATGGGATCATGTAAACTCATGATCTACAAAGCTTCCAAAGAAGTCGTGAGTTGTTGAGTCTGGAGATTGGAACACCAAGGTTACCCTACGATAGGGAAACGAAGGTGTATGAGTTTATGGATTTGCTTGATGGATTGGTTCGAAATTAAAATGACAGAAAATGTATATATATTATAATCCTATGTGTTCATAAGGTACCATGGAATGGTCATGCAAGGAGGTAGGATGATCTTCATCCATTAAACCTCATTATATGATTCACCAAAGCACAAAACCATTAACTTAGTCGATGATTCCAGTTGGTCATGAATATGGACAAAAATGGAAGTGTTTAATTTACTAAGTAGCCATATGGGAACAACCCGATGAGTACATACCCAACATGGCAAATGTTGGAGACGAGGTAGGGTTGGCTCACTTTGCCTCTAGGGAGCTACTTAGAATGTGCATCATCTAAATCACCAAATAACCAAGTTTGCTCAAACTAGACGAGTGCATTCCAATCATGGCAAATATTTGGAGACTTGGTGTAGTTTGGACACTTTGTTACTAGAAAGTTTACTTGATGACTTAGGTTAAAGAAAATGGATTAACTAATTAAGTAAGGAAGTGAAATCATAGTTGGAAAGCCAAGGCTCCAATGTTCAAACTTTACCAAAACACAAGCTTCACAACATTGAGGGTCGTGGGGCTTGGATGGCTTCAACACGTGTAGATCACTTAGGAACCTTTAGGGTAATAGTTAAGTGAGGTTTCTGGGCCTCTAATCATCTGGAAATCAACCATACACAAGGCCCACAACCATGGGTTTGATTGGAAACAAGGTTGGTACAAGATTCCCACAAGAAGAACAAGTAATGAAACATGTTTGCAAAGTTTTTATAAAACGGAATTCAAATATGACCTTGGAGCCTCAAGCAAGTGATGTACCACCTTGGTGAACATTGGGTAACATCCTTGGAGGTCATCCAAGTAGTTTGATGTAAGAAAACAAGAAGAAAATGAAGAAGAAGGTGCCCAAAACTCACTGTTTTTAGACTTGGTATAATCTGCCCAACTTGGATATTTTGAAAGAATTATGAGGATTGAAGAGTGGATTTGAGGTGTGTAAAGGGTGGAGGAATTATGGAAGACTTGTATTTATAGTGGGGGATTAGGTTTTATGTTTAAAGAAGGTTGGAAGGTGATTGGAGAAGAAAGGAGGTGGCTAGGAGGTCCAATCCGCGAGTTAGAACCAATTCTGCCAGTCAGACTTGTCATGCGGACCGTAAGACACTATGGTGGTGTTTATTTTTTGTGAAAAGCTCTTCAGGACCTCTAATGCCTGCCCCATGCAGACCACACGCAGACGTTTGAGTCTGCAGTGTGTTTGTTTTCTCGAAGTGATTTCATTAAAAAAAGGTCTTCCAGACCTCTTCTTGGGGTAGATGTGGACTTGGGTCTTCCAGCCTCTTCTCCCTTCTTTCGTTTTACCCAGATACGTAAACACAAAACACAATACATATCAACCACCACCGCAGCCCTAACCTCACCACCTCCATATCTCGTTACAACTCTCACCACTCTAGAAACAACCTCCACACACTTACTATTCACCAATGCCTGAATCTGATGCACCACACTCACACTCCCTTGCACCTATTGTTTGGCACGAGATCGGAGACACACAGATCACCGGTCCCGAGTTAATACAAGAAACGACAGACAAGATTCTCCAAATAAGAGACAATCTCCTGAAAGCTCGGAGTCATCAAAGGAGCTACGCCGATAAACGCCGCAAGCCCCTAGAGTTCGAAGTTGGAGATCACGTCCTCTTAAAGGTTTCACCTTGGAAATGGGTGATTCGATTCGGCAAGAAAGGGAAACTAGCGCCACGTTACCTAGGCCCCTTTAAGATTCTGGAAAGAATTGGTAAAGTGGCCTACCGACTCGAATTACCGGTGGAACTCAGCAATGTACACCCGACTTTCCATGTCTCAAACCTCAAGAAGTGTCTAGCTGAAGAAAATCTTCATGTACCTCTTGAAGATTTGCAAATAAACAAGACCCTACACTTCATGGAAAAGCCAGTAGAAATCATGGATCGAGAGACCAAGAAACTTCGACGTAGTCGCAATCCCATAGTCAAGGTTAGATGGGAAGGCAAACGCGTCGCTGAGTTCACTTGGGAACTCGAAAGTGATATGAAAGCTAAATATCTGCAACTCTTTGTTACGTCTACTACTTAATTTCGGGACGAAATTCCCTAAAGTAGGGGAGACTGTAACAACCCGACCTTTCGGTTGTTCCTACTATATCGTTATTCGCTCGTAAACGCTTGTACTCTGAGATTCGGATTATTACTATGGGTTGAACTATATTTTAAACGCATTTTATGTCACTAATTTATCGTAGTTATCGCATTTAAACGCTTATTACTTAAACGTTTATCGCAACGCAAACTCGAAACGCGGATTTAATTATGTTATTTGTATTATTTGTGTGTTTACATGTTTAATATGTTATGTGTTTTATATTCGCTTAAAACGCTCAAACGCTTACTCACTCAACTCGATTTAATGATCTAAAACGCAACACAACGCAATACTTAATCCCTCGCTAAAATACTTAAAGTACTCGAACTAACTAACGCAACCAAGCGCACCAAACGAACACCTGACACGCGAAACGAGAGTTATTTGCACAAAACTGGTCCCCTCTTACGAAGCCAGCAGCTTCGTACGAAGGCGGCCAGCTCCGAACCAAACCCTCAGCTCTCCTCTATGAATACCAAGCCCTCTCCTCTCATTCTAACTTGCTGCCATTTCACTCAAAATGCTCCCGAATTGTTGTCTCGCTGTTTTCCAAGTAAGATCCGCTAATTTTACATGTTACACACCGTTTTCCACTATGATTTTCCACGAGTTTAACTCCGATTTCATCCAAACTTCACTATTTTCACCTAAACTTCATCTTTTCGTCTAAACTTCTTTGTTATTATGAAAAACCTTCATTCTTTTTACAAAAAACCTTCATCTTTTTCATCAAAACTTCTTATTTTACCACGAATATACACTTAATCGAGTGTATTGGGTCTAGTTTCGGCTTCCCAAGTTAGAAATCTGCAGATTTCACACTCACCAAGTGTTAATCCAAGTAAAAACCCTTTTAAACCTCGAGTTTTACACAAAAATAGACAAAAAACTGACACATATTTCGCTCACTGGATAGTAGGACGAAGCGGTGTCGAAACCGCCATGAAAAGGACTCGAAAATACATCAGATTCAGATGAAAACACAGCTCTGAACACCGAAAACAGCCACGTACGCGAGCCAGACTGGTTTGTACGAAGGCACCAGCTTCGTACAGCCCAGTCTATGTTCCCGCATGTGACTCAAGCACTCAAGACCTCTCCGGCTCTAAGTTTAATCAGTAGCTTAAGGCTGGAGGGATGAACACTCGATTTCCTGAAGAAAGACGCGAAGAACACTCGATTTTGGACAATGGAAGCAACACTTGTACGAAGCCTCCCTTCGTACGAAGATAGTAGCTTCGTACGAAGCCTCTGTTTCCCACTCAACACTTCGATTTCGACTGTTTCAGCACTTTGGAAGACTTACGCTTCTGTTCCCGTACGCATGCTGATCCGGCGCTACCTTTAATCCATTCTAGACCGTGTTTACGTGCTAAGCACGCAATGTGAGTATACTCGAACCCTTTTTCGCTTAACGCACTTTTGGGTGTTACATACATTCTCTATCAAAACACAACGCAAACGCTTTTATTACTATACTTATGCTGGTTATGCGCAAACGCTTTTATTACTATACTTATGCAAACTTGTGTACTCACCTTTACATTATTGTATTGACTTTATTTTAACGTATGAGACAGGTTGATGGATTACTGCTGGAATTGGTTTAGGATGTCTAGAAACCCGCCTAAAACTATTTGCAAGTTTTGAACGTTATGTTTTGTTGTTTGAGAACTTCTGAATTTTGTTTCGACTTTGTGAAAATGTTTTGTTTGATAGTATGGGATACTGAACCTTAATAAATATTGTCACAATTAGTCGTTATGGATTCTCTCGAGCAACCTATTCGCATCATGCCACATCCCGATGATTCCGCCATCGGTTGGGGTGTGACATTTGTTATCTGGTTCTTTGAACCCTATTCCAAATTTTACATTACTCTTTGTCTGTTGATTGAGTAACATCTCAAATCCAACACATGATTCTACCCATTTTCACAAGTTATTTGGGTTGCCTCAAGCTCCTTTTTGCAGCCTTGATATTTTTCTATCATGGTCTGGAGCTGGGCTTTGGTAATAGTTACTTCATGTTTGAGCCTGCTAATTTCCTGGGTTTTTTTAGTGATTTTAGTTTTAAATTCTTTGGTTAATTTTTCAAATTGATTTTCACTCTCTAAGACCTTTTCCCTAAGATTTTCATTCACCTCTTTAATGTTAGCAAATGCAATAATACATTTTCCAGAACACAGTTATTTTAGAGCTTGAGGAGATACCTTAGTGGTAGCCATTATTGCACAATCACTATCACATTCAATGGATTTCTAGAGATTTTGATTTCTCACACCTTCTTCATCAATCTTTTCACAAATAGGTGTTTCTATTAGTTTGACTGCATTCTCATCATCAACAGTTAGATCTTCACCATCAGTCATCTCTTCTTTGTGCCTAGATTCTTCTGCAATAGATTCAAGTGTCATAAAACAAAAACTCACAAGTTCATTATTAGGTTTTGCTATAAGAGCAAAATTTTCATCTGTTAAGTCCTCAAGCAAACTACTCCTGTCAATAAAGCCTTGTGTGAACAAACTTTATTGTTTTTCCTCTGCAGGTGCAGAGCCGGAGTAGCTGGAGATGCTTGAACTTGTGGAACTGGTACTTGAACATATTAGACTTGAGGACATGTGCTTGAACATATTGCATAGGGATTTGGCTTAAAGTTTGTGCAAAATGTGTAGTGTTTTGAACATTTAGTCTAGGGGTATTTTGGGAGTTTTGGTAAAAATGTTGTTTATTGCTAGATTAAGGTCTTTGATTTGGACATGTTATCATTGGTGCAGAACTACTTGTTTGACTCTTACACTCCCTGGCAAAATGACCCAATATATTACACTTAAAATATTTTATCTTTGATTTATCCAGCCCAATCCTTGACCTGTCATTTAACCTTGGAAACTTCCTACCAATTCTTTGGTAGAAAATATTTGTTCTAAGATTGAGTAGGGCTAATTGGTGCAAAATGTCCATTTCCCCTAAGTTAGTGGGATTAATGTGTTGTAAATCATCAAGAACAAAAAACATGTTATTAGGACTTTGACCATCACCATTTGATGTAAAAGCAAAGTTTGGATAGTATTGATAAGTGTTATCCCAGTGGATATGTCAATAATGATCATAACCCTGATATTCACTGTTCCTGATGATGATTCTTCTTGACTCAAAAGTGTTGTGTTGCGAAAGACATAGTTATCAGTTACTTTTCCAGTTTCTTGGAGCTTCTTCTTTTGGATAAGCTTTCTTTCAAAGGTTAAGAGCTTACCATGAAGTTGAGTCAAGATCATGTCCTTGAACCCTGGTGTTGTTCTCATAACAATGGCAATTGTGTCCTACTTTTCAAGAAGTGACCTAAGAAATTACTCAAAGTGGAATTGGAAAATTCTTTGTTACCAATTTTAATTCACTTATCAAACAGGTAACTTTTCAAACTGTTGTGTTAAGGTCTCTCCTTTAACATGACTGAAGGTCTCATACTATTGGCTGAGAATTTCTTGCGTGTTTTTAATCACATCCTCTGTTCCACCGAATTGTTCTTTTAAAGCATCCCACAACTATTTTGTACTATTACAGTGTAATAGGCCGACATAGATTTTGTTTGGTAGATCCATATCAATAATATTGAATGTTTTTGCATCTAACTCAAACTTTTGATAATCCTGCTCGGAATAGTTTTTTGGTTTCTTTAGCTCTTGAACATTTGGATTTTCAGTACTTGGTACCATTAGAACACGTGGTCCGAATATAACAGACTTCCAACATCCAATGTTCTGTTGAGCTTGTACATGAGCCATTCGATGTTGCTAGATATTGTATTCTGATCTGACAAACATCAGAGGCTTGTTACTGAAATCAGTGTTGTGAGGATCATGATTGTTTTGTGACATCCTTTTGATAGTTGTGAAAAATAGAGTATCATTCAAAGACTTTGTGAATTTGATACTCTGACTCAGTAATTCAATAAAACGAATAACTGGTTATCAAATATGTGAGCTGATCTTTTTGTATTAAACTGGTTATGAAATCAAGTTTAATGTGACAAAGCTCTGATACCAAATGTTAGGATCTTAGTTTTAGTTTTTGTGTGTGAATTAACGAAGTGTTTGATGAACTAAATGAGCAGAAATGAGAATGATAGGATGAATTGCAGCGAAATTAAATGAACACACAAACTTGGAAAGTTAGCGTACTGTTTTCTATTATATAATCAAAATGATCACAAATTACAAGTATGATTATACAGTCCCCCTCAGCCTGATCACACAACTTTCTGTCGTACAAAAGGATGTAATGTGATAACTAGATCTCTAACTGGTGAGATCTATTTATACTGGTAACATCTGCCGGCAACTAGCGCTGACATCAGTCTGATAGCGACATCAAACATTCCTTAAAGAAAAGATTTAGCAGATGTTAGAAACATTTGATAGAACCTAACATCTGTTCTAAGACTTACAAACATTGTTTTATTGGTTGACCTCTGTTCTTCAACCTTTGTTTGTTGATTCCAAACATCTATTTAGGCCTAAACAGAAAATTTTACACAAAATTGTTTTGAATGGTAAGGTTAAAAAGATAATTTTATACGTATTTAACTTATTTTTTTTTCATATCCTCATTTTATACACAAAAGTGTTACACGTGAGTAAAAGTTAGAACCATATGCATAATTGATCTCTAGAAACTAAGATCAAATATAAAATTTTGATTATTGATTTGTGTAATTTGCTCATATTTTTTTAAACCAACAACATTATTTTTGAATTGTTTTGATGCTTAAGTTTTATAAAACCACTATGCTTACTTAAGTTCTAAATTTCACAATTGTTTTTTTTTACTTGGTCACATGTTGGAACGGAAAACGACATGATGACCCAATGATACAAGGTAAATGTCTAATTTTTTCTACTTGTGGTTTTATCTCTATCTCCAAAATGATATAAAAATATAACTTTTATCTTTCAGGATGCTCTGCTCATAACATTTTTATCCTTGTACTATGATTTATCATCATCTCCTCGGTAACAAAAATACGATCTTTTTTAATCAAAGAATCAAACATCCACTTTTGCACAAACATACTTTTTGCCATGCCACTAAACCTATTTTTGAACTATAGGACATGAAAGCACATTAAAGATGATAATGGGGCATTGGTTCACAACTACTTTAAAACAAGACTTTCAATAAATAACATTTGGTAGCACTTAAGAGCTACCTTTCACATGTTGGCTAAAAAGCCAAAACTTCAATCCTCTCCACTATCCCACATTCCCACCCCTTTTATAAAAACCAAAATTATTTCCATAAAATAAAATAAAAAGATAAAAAAACAAAAGCATTTAATTTAAGAAAAAATGGATATAATGGAGTACGGATTATATAAATATTTAATTATTTATCCTTATATCCATATATGACTTTGCTTTTACATATTTCAAGATCATTCATTCATTCACATTCACATTCACATAATTTAAAACATTTATTTCTGATGAACAAACCCTAACACCTCAAACACACACCTCCGATCATCATATTCCTTACTTTTTTGACGCAAGATCGAGCTTCAAGTCCTCTCGAAAGATCCCAGATCACTACAGGTCAGTTGATTTCATTTGATTCATCTTTCGATATTGTTTGTTGGTCGTGTTTATCGACTTTTTGATCTTAGATCTTGTTGAATTAGCTTGCTATTTGTAATTAAGATTATGTGTTTTTTCAATTGAGATGTGAAGTTAATTGTTATTGTTGTTAATTGATACAAATGATGGTGGATTGGTTTTGTAGGTGTTTACTGAAATTAGGGTTTTTGATTGGATATTTTTGGGGGTTTTGTGAGGAGGATAGTAAAGATGCAATCGAGGTCGTATACGAATCTGTTAGAGTTGGCTTCAGGGAATTTCCCTGTAATGGGCCGAGAACGGGAGAGGCGGAAGATGATGCCGCGCGTTATGACGGTTCCCGGGAGTATTACGGAGCTTGATGATGATCAAGCTAGCAGTGTTGCATCGGATAATCCGTCTTCTCTAGCTATGGATAGGATGATCATTGTGGCGAATCAGTTGCCGTTGAAATCCAAAAGAAGGGTCGATAATAAAGGTTGGAGTTTTAGCTGGGATGAGGAGTCGTTGCTTTTGCGGATAAAAGATGGTTTACCGGACGAAATGGAGGTTTTATATGTTGGATCGTTGAATGTTGATGTTGATCCGATTGAACAAGATGATGTTGCGCAAGTTTTGTTGGATAGATTTGGATGTGTCCCGACTTTTCTTCCGCCGAATCTGATTGAAAAGTTTTATGACGGTTTTTGTAAAAAGCAGTTGTGGCCTCTTTTTCATTATATGTTACCGTTTTCCGTTGATCATGGGGGGAGATTCGATCGGTCCATGTGGGAAGCTTATGTTGCGGCAAATAAGTTATTTTCTCAAAAGGTTATCGAAGTAATCAACCCCGAAGATGACTTTGTTTGGATTCATGACTATCATTTGATGGTCTTGCCTACCTTTCTAAGAAGGCGTTTTAATCGTTTGAGAATGGGCTTTTTTCTTCATAGCCCCTTTCCCTCTTCCGAGATCTACAGGACACTTCCCGTTAGAGAAGAAATCCTCAAAGCTTTACTCAATTCCGACCTAATAGGTTTTCACACTTTTGACTATGCACGACATTTCCTTTCGTGCTGCAGCCGTATGTTTGGGTTGGAGTATCAATCAAAGAGGGGGTACATCGGGTTAGATTATTATGGAAGAACCGTTGGAATCAAGATAATGCCTGTCGGAATCCATATGGGTCAAATCGAGTCGGTGATGAAACTTGCTGACAAAGAGTGGAGAGTTGCGGAACTCAAACAACAATTCGAAGGGAAAACCGTATTTCTCGGAGTTGATGACATGGATGTTTTTAAAGCCATTAATTTAAAGCTTTTAGCAATGGAACAATTGTTGAAAACACATCCATCGTGGCAGGGTAGAGCGGTTCTTGTGCAAATTGCAAATCCCGCTAGGGGTAAAGGCGGGATATATTTGGACGAAATACAGGCTGAGATAGAAGAAAGCTGTAAACGTATCAATGACCAATTTGGTAAGCCCGGGTATCAGCCTATCGTTTACATCGACGCCCCTCTCGGTATCAATGAACGTGTCGCTTATTACAGTATAGCCGAGTGTGTTGTCGTGACCGCCGTTCGAGATGGGTTGAACTTAACTCCTTATGAATATATCGTTTGTCGAGAGGGGATTTCCGGTTCGGAAACGGGTTCGGATTCAAACGAGCCGAAGAAGAGCATGTTGGTTGTATCGGAGTTTATCGGGTGTTCACCT
Source organism: Helianthus tuberosus (assembly GCA_030545235.1). NCBI lineage: Eukaryota > Viridiplantae > Streptophyta > Magnoliopsida > Asterales > Asteraceae > Helianthus > Helianthus tuberosus. Next base: position 140,067,080 of record CM060451.1, on the reverse strand, counting down.
TCTTTGAGTGGTGCAATTCGTGTGAACCCATGGAACGTTGAAGCGACAGCCGAGGCCATGAACGAGGCTATATCTATGAGTGAAGCCGAAAAACAGTTGAGGCATGAGAAGCATTACCGTTACGTTAGCACACATAACGTCGGTTATTGGTCGAAAAGCTTCTTGCAAGATATGGAGAGAACTTGTGCAGATCATTTCCGGAAAAGATGTTGGGGGATCGGTTTGGGATTCGGGTTCCGGGTCGTGTCGTTAGACCCTAATTTTCGGAAGCTTTCGATTGATGATATCGTTTCGGCTTATATTAAGGCTAAAAACCGGGCGATATTGTTGGATTATGATGGGACTGTGATGCCGCAAAATTCAATTATTAAGACACCGAGTAGAGAAGTTATCTCAATCCTCAATACGCTTTCGGGAGATGCAAACAATAAAGTATTTATCGTTAGTGGAAGAGGCAGAGAAAGCTTAAGCAAGGCGTTTTCTCCTTGCAAGAAGCTCGGAATTGCAGCCGAACATGGCTACTTCATGAGGTTCGTTACTTCGTTTTCTAGTATACGTTTAACTTTTTACTGATAGCACGTTGGATTTTGATTTTCATTCGTATTGTTTCGTGATAGGTGGCCGGGAGATGTGGAATGGCAAACATGTGGTCATAGTAATGATTTTGGATGGATGCAAATGGCTGAGCCCGTGATGAAACTGTACACAGAGGCGACTGACGGTTCGTCTATTGAAACTAAGGAAAGTGCGTTGGTTTGGCAGTATCGGGATGCGGATCCAGGCTTTGGATTTGCTCAGGCGAAGGAGATGTTGGATCATCTTGAGAGTGTATTGGCAAATGAACCTGTCGCTGTCAAGAGTGGTCAATATATTGTTGAAGTCAAGCCTCAGGTATGCCCTTTCATATCCTCAACCATAGAGCTGGCAAAATGGGTGGATCCGGGTAGTTTCTGCATTATGGGTGATTTTTTGTCTGTACACCTTGTCCCAAAATGTTATATATGTCAAATATATGATGACTAAACGGAAACTGTTTCAGTAAAAAACGATTATTTATAAAATGGTATAGACAATAGAGGAGGAAGGTTATGATGACTAAACGGAAACTGTTTCAGTAAAAAAAGATTATTTATAAAATGGTATAGACAATAAAGGAAGGTTGTGTGTTAAAAATGCACTTAGGATGACTTTCAACCCATTTGTTCAGTATTCTTTTTATGTTTTTGTTTTTAACTTTTACCTGTTTGAGATAATATATAACCTATTTGACCCATTCATAGGTAAATGGATCGAAACTGCTACCACTTATCTAACCGCATTGCCGTATTTTTTTTTTTCTGTTTTTTTGGCCTTTTTCTTCTTGCAACAGGGGTGCAACATACGTTTACACTTTTACATATAGTTGCAGCGTACTTCACTACTTCGAGAATTATCATAAATAGCTAAATGCTTTCATCATTTTACCAATCATAGCTATAGCATTAATTCCATTTTTACCAATAATAACAATATAGTTACCTCATGGTTGCTTTGATTGGTGAAAAAATGGAAGTTTCTTAGAGTTGATGTTTTAATTTTGAAAGTGTAGAAGTTTGTTGCTATTTTGCACAATTAGTTTGTTTCCTTTACTAATAAATTCATCTGATACAATTCTAGAAATTTGAGGTCATAGTTTTGACCCTTTTTTTTTCCCCTAAAACTGGACCGCTTTAGGTTTATATTATATCTCTAATGGATCAAATAGGTAAACTACTAAAAACAATAGCTGAAAAGGTATTGAGACTAATGGGTCCAAATTGGCAAACATGTATTTAATCCAAGCTTTACAACCTGCTAAACTATTTTATTAAAAAAGTATATTGTTATTTTATAATTTAGTGTTTACAATCATATTTGATACATTAAATATGGAGGGTCAACCTAAGCTAATCCAACCTGTTTCCACCTGCCTAAATTGACCTATAACTCTATAAGTCTATAACCTATATTGACTTATTACCTAACCCACCTATTTTGACTATTTTCTAAAGTATATTTGATACATTGGTTATTTATGATATTTAGTTACAGTCCAAATTGTTTGTGTAGTTTCTATAAGTCTATGACCTATATTGACTTATTACCCAACCAGTTTTGACATGTAAGATATTTTTTCTTGCCTTGACCTGCTACCCAAGGCGCCCCCACCCTCCGATTTTCCACCGGTTGTTATGTTACATTGCAAATTGGTGGATAATAAATAGGAATCAGGTAGAAAGTCAAAATATGTTATTAGCCACCCAAATTGTTTTATTTACATATTGGATTACTATTGTAATAATATAGTTATTATTTTAATCATATTTAACGCATTAATTATATTTGAAAAAAAAGGTATAATGTTTTTACCTTAACTTTATTTTTTTATCTTATGGAATGAATATATATATGGTTATGTAATTTATTAACGTTTTCTTCCCTGTATGTTTCCAGGAAGCCAGCAAAGGTCTTGTAGCAGAGAAGATCTTCACATCAATGGCTGAAAGCGGGAAGCAGGCCGATTTTGTTCTTTGCATCGGCGATGACAGATCTGACGAGGATATGTTTGAAATTATCGGCAATGCAATCTCAAGAAACATGCTGTCTGTCAATACTAACGTCTTTGCCTGCACCGTTGGACAGAAGCCCAGCAAAGCAAAATATTACCTGGATGACACGAGCGAGGTTATATTAATGCTTGAAAACCTTGCGGAAGCTACAGACTCCCCTGTGACATCCGAAGATGAAAGCGAATAAGTCCTGTTTCTCTTTGATTTTTAAAAGAAGGTTGCTAAATGCACGTTGTTCTTACTTAGGGCAGGCATTGACTTGTTGATGGGGTGGTCATAGGTTTGAGTCGACTGAGGTGCGTTAGTGTTTGATCTGTCTGCTTTTGTTTGGACATAAGCTGTAAATTCATTTGTTTGAGGAAGGTGGGTTAGTTTTGTAGAATGTTGTTATCTTGGATTCGTGTTTTGTTTTCTGAAATCCAACTGTAAACTAGAATGAATGTTTTGAAAATCTACTTCCATTTAATAATCTGTCTTGGGTTATGTATGCTGCCTATATCAAAGTTGCAGCGCACACAAACAACACATAAGCAGGAGTGTTCTTTAAGTGTACATGTTGGCTTCGACTAATCGCTTCATCAATTCATGTGATAAGTATGTGACCTTACCAACTCTTACAAATGAAACCAATTTAACATCACCTGGTGTCTCACTTTAAACTAAGGCTGTAGGTCTTTTCCTTTTGTCATGGGTAGCACCAAGATCTTGTTGACCAATATCACCCCCACAAATGTTTTCTTTCATAGGGAGGCGTTGTAATGCTCAAGTGAACCAACCCTACAATGTATTTGGTATCCCAACTTTCCTTGAAGTCAATTAATATATATTTAAGAGTGATTAACACAACAATTGTTAATGATTTTACAATATGGTTGGCATAGATTAGACTGCTGGGTGTGGGGCTCATCCCCGGGCCGTCTTGGTGCGGCGACGGACCGGAACACCGCCCCCGGGCTCGTCCCCGTCGCAAATGTCAAGCCCAAGCCGGGCAAGACATCCCACTTTTTGAATGATATAGCCGTTCAACGGCTCTTTTAATAATAAAAAAAAATTTAATTATCTTCTTTATAAATAATAACCATTTATCCCCCTTTTCAAACCAAATCAACCCAATGAATCGGGTGTCATCCCCTGTATGCCAGTTGGCGAATTTGACTTCCGGAAACAGCTGGGTTGCAGATATACAAAGGGTTAGGGGCGGTGGGTGTGACGTGGTGGTGGCCCGACTAGTGAACGATGGCCGGAGTGGTGGCGGCAAGATGTGGTGGTGGTGGTGGCAGGATGTGGTGGTTAGGGTTTTAGAGTTAGGAAATTGGGGAAGATGAAGTGTATATGCAATTTTTTTGGTTTTATTTATTAAACATTTAGATAAAAACATGAATTAACCAAAATACCCTTAAGTGAATAAAAAAAAAAAGACCACACATGCCAAATGGGAGGTTAGTTTCGATATTCGAAACGCCACCACGCAGTCAAGTTCAATTAGAACACGAGTTAGCTACGCTTCGAGAAGCCAGATAGCCTCTCCATCTCTTATCATACTCTGAGGAGATCAATTTTCTTATAAAGTTGACATTTTGACATTTTATCCAACCTGCCCGACCAGATCAAGATAGCACAAAAGATCTAGACTCATGAATAAGAGGCAACATTTGTCATATATATAAATGAACCACTTCAATATGAGATATTTACAATTTTACTAAGAAAAACGAACCAAAAACTGTGATGAAGAATTATATTACGAATGACGGTGTAACTTAACAACTGTATCATACATTTACAGGGCTTGGAGCCGCAGGAAGAACCCGGTTTTCAACAGGAATTTCAACAAATTCAGACAGGATTGCCCGGAATTCATCACCACTCATTGTTTCTTTCTCGATAAGAACCTCCACAATCTTGTCCATTGCTTCGCGGTTGTTTCTGATATGACTCAATGCAATTTCATACGCGCTGTCTGAAAGATTTTTAATGGCAACATCGATGTCTTCAGCAAGCTTTTCAGACATGGAGTTTCTGGCCATCATTCTCATTATAACATCTTGACTTTGTGCAGATCCATCCATGAGTGACCATGGCCCGAGTTCTGACATGCCAAATGTAACTACCATCTGCACAGAATCAGTTAAACCCTCATCACATATTCACATTTCCACAGTTGGATGTAAATAAATATAGCATTATTAATTACAAGGCTAAATAAAACCAATATACATTCTTATTTTTCACGAAAAAACTCGCTTAACTAACTTTGATATATTAAAGCCCTCAGCTTGTAAATATTACACCAAAAAGTCACTAAACTAATTTTTGTATATTAAAGTTCCTAACTTGTTTAAAATGGACGTATGTTTTGATTTTTTTTATAATATAATAACTTGTTAACTCTGAATTATCAAAATTTGATAACGTGACATCCAACATTTTTGCAAAAATGAAAAAATAAAATACAATTATACCATCTTATTTAACCAATTTAAGAGTTAACAAATCACCATTAAAGAAATCAAAGGTACGTGCATTCGTGTTTAGATACTTTGATATAAAAAAATCAGGTTAGTGACTTTTTGTGATATTTGTACAAGTTGAGGGACTTTAAAATATCATATATAATCTTGACTTTTATGGTATTAACTCTTAACTAAAACTAGTATCTTAATTACATTTAATACAACAACTCATTTATAAAATGATAAAACTAAATTGGGATAAAAAGTAGCGGGTCAACCCGACCCAATCCAACACGTTCGACTCTTTGCCCAGCCCGCCCATTTTCCACATATGGTTAGAAAATTCTTTTGTTTTCGGGACTTTTTCTTCAAAATATTATGAAGTGCAAGACATAATGAGAATAAAAAAAGATCCTCCGTTAATTGAGAGGATTCATAGAAAATAGTAAGATTGGTACCTGTTTGGCCAGACCGGTGATCTGCTGGAGATCACCAGCTGCACCTGTAGTCACCTCAGGCTCCCCGAAGATCACTTCTTCAGCAGCTCTTCCACCAAGACCACCAACAATCCGTGCAAATAGTTGCTGTTTGGAGATCAATGTAGGGTCATCTGATGGAATGAACCAGGTCAATCCTCTTGCTTGACCACGTGGGACTAGGGTCACCTTTTGGACCGCATCATGCCCTGGTGTTAGTGTTCTGCATCACAACCAAAAGCGCCACATTACTCCAAAGTAAAATCAACCAACTATATAGTAAAATAAAAACAAATAGCTAAAAGAGAAACCAGTAAAATGGGTCAAGCGCCCAAAGTCTATTTTTAACACATACAACCTACTAAATCAGAGATTTAGATAATTATTGTTGTCATAATGTTGTTTTAACACTTAAGGACAAAAAAGAGTTTGCGGGTCAGCCCAACCTGAACCGGACTCTCTTGTCTCCTACCCCTATTGACTAAGGGTGTAAAAGAGCTGAGCTGCGAGATTGGCTCACTAAAAGCTCGATTCGAGCCAAGCTTATACGAACTCAATCCTAAAAATAAGCTCGTTTACTAAACATGCTTGAGCCCGAGCTTCACTTATTGAGCTTGAGTTGGCTAGCGAGCGTAAAGGAGCCCATTATTTGTATAGTAATTATTAAATGTGTTAAATATAAATTCACATATAATAACTATAGTATATAAAATTATGATAGAAATGACATAATAATTAAATATTATATATTATGTTATATAAAAGTTTTATAATTATAAACATGAACAAAATAATTATAAATGTATATAAATAACTAATAAGTAATAAACAAGCCGAGCTCGAGCTTAAAAACACATCACGAGCCAAATTTAAACTTAAAAATAGAGCTCAAAACGAGCCGAGCTCAGGATCGGGTCAACTCGCTTACCTCCATACGATTGACCATTTAAACAACCTACCCATCTTGCCAACTCTAATGATTGGTATGAATTTATGAAGAGTTAAACCCAATTAAAAACATTAAGGAACATTTTAACTAGTAAATCAACAACTTTTAAAACAAACTAACAATTTATACATACCCGCAAATGGCATGGCCAACTTCGTGATAAGCTACAAGACTTTTGCTTTTTCCATCCGTCATAACCGTTCCTTCCATTCCAGCAACGATTCTATCAATAGAATCATCAATTTCTTTGGACGAAATCGCAGTTTTTGCACGCCGGCCAGCCAATATAGCTGCTTCGTATAAAAGATTTGCTAGATCAGCTCCACTAAATCCAGGTGTTCTCATGGCAATCACCTCAAGAGAAACATCCTTGTCAAACTTCTTGTTGCCAGCATGAACCTTTAAGATCTCTGTTCTTCCTCGGACATCTGGAACATCAACCGATACCTGTCTATCAAATCTTCCCGGTCTCAATAAGGCCGAGTCTAGAATGTTTGCACGGTTGGTAGCCGCAACTACAATGATACCCGTGTTTCCTTCAAACCCGTCCATTTCGGTCAAAAGTTGGTTAAGCGTTTGTTCTCTTTCATCATTCCCACCACCGATACCCGCCCCTCGTTGTCTCCCAACCGCATCAATTTCATCAACAAACACAATACATGGTGCATTCTCTTTCGCCTTCTTGAAAAGGTCCCGGACTCTCGAGGCACCAACACCAACAAACATCTCAACAAATTCCGAACCGGAAATCGAGAAAAACGGGACACCAGCTTCACCAGCAATAGCCTTAGCCAGCAGTGTTTTACCTGTTCCCGGGGGACCCACAAGAAGAACACCCTTGGGAATCCGAGCACCAACAGCAGTAAACCTCTCGGGTTTCTTTAAAAACTCAACAACCTCCATGAAATCCTGCTTTGCTTCATCTACGCCTGCCACGTCATCAAACGTCACACCCGTGTTTGGTTCCATTTGAAACTTTGCTTTCGATTGACCAAACGCAAGAGGATTTCCGGGCCCACCTGGACCTCCCATTACACCTCCAGAACGACTCGATAAAAGAAACAAACCCCCGATCAAGATCAAGGGGAATGCAAGATTCCCGATTAAGTTAAACAAAAACGAACCCGAATCCTCTTGAGCATTATGCGCTGCAAAGTCGATGTTTTTCTCCCTTAACTTTTGAAGAAGTTCTTGGCTGAGACCTGGGAGTTGGACCCGAACTCTCTGAACGCGGTTTCCTAATTCGGGAGAAACAGCCTCGACGATAGCTATTGTTCCATTTTCAAATAAATCAACTTTGTTAACTCTACCTTTGTCTAAATACTCCAAGAATCTAGAATACGACATCCTTGAGTTGGAAACATCTTGTTCTTCAGCATAAGCTTTCCTGCTAGTTAATAAAGCAGGCGTTGCTAATAGTTTTAGGAATCCTCTTCTTCCTTGATGCCGATCCTTGTCAAGAGACGATCTTATAACGGTTTTTGGAACCTTGTGAAGGCTACGAGAAAGCTGAAATTGCTTGCCATGAAGTTTCTTGCACAAGTCTCTTTTAGTGGATAGACAATTTCCAACAATACACGCGGACGATGCAGCCATTTTAGCGAGATCTATGACGAATATCTTATAATGAAAAATATATCAGTGAAATTAAGACCGTAAGTGTAACATATTTTATATATGTAAGTGTATAACAAATAACTGCATTTTCGTCAACCATGTATGATATTAACAATGTAAGCTTAAAATGTCTATTGATCGGCATCACTTTAACGTATGTGTTCTGACCCTAACATTTAAAGATAAAAGCAATCACAAGTAGACGACGTTCCTCAGAACATTCGAAAACCAGATTTGACAGACAGAATGAGGGTATGCAACACCAGCAGACCACATAGGTCCACCCATATTGGAGATTGTAATGCATTTCCAAGTAAACTGTAGTGAACTAGATAGAACTAACTACACTTGTATGGCCAGAAGCAGGGCCGGCGTGTGCGGGATGGGGGACGGCTCAGGGCCCAAATCCATCGGGCGCCCTTTTTTTTTGTTTTTATTAGTTTTACACTGTAAAGTTAGAATATATACGTAATGAATTGGAAAAATACCATCTTGAAGCACTTGGTTTGGTGGTTTGAGAGTCACTTTAATAATAAGACTATCCGCATTAGTGAAAGGCTATCCTTTCTACAAACAGCCTAATCAGCATGCCACATCAGCTTTTCACTTATTCTTCCCACAAACACTTTTTACCCACAACAATAACATATATATCCTTCCCACAAACAACCTTTAAAAAAAAAAAGGACCCACCATTAGCCCATTCTTCACCATTCTTCCCCAAGAATTGTGAAGAATGAACACCCTTCATGTCATCCTCTACAACACCCACTAATCCATCCCTCTCACAAATGCCCTCCACATAGGAATGAACACCCTCCATGTCACCTACAAACATCCTTGATGTGGATAGTCTAAGAGGACATGGGTTCAAATCCCAGCATTATTATTTTTGTTTTTCTTTTTGTTTCTTATCTATTTATTAAATGCAAATGACATTAATTGTCTAATTTTGTCAAGTTGCATTAAATAATTGCTGTTGATTCAAATGACATTAATTCATTTTCATATATTTAATTTTTTTTATATATATATATATATATATATTCTTTTTAAAAATTTATATTTAAGGGACCCGTATTTTCTGTTCGCATAGGCCTAAAGATTTTCAAACATTTTCGGAGACGGCCCTGGCCAGAAGTAGCTAGCTTTGTTATATAAAAACGCGCCTCACTAAAAAATGGTCAAAACCAAAGGGGGATGAAGTTATGATGAATGATTTACAGTACTTGATAAAAAAAAAAAAAAAGGCTCATACGTAAAAGAGATAAGATAGACGCAACTATCCTTGGGTTTGGGACCGCTCTCGCGTTTTAAAACTAAGGTAGCAAGCAGTTGCCATTGCTACTCCAAACTTATATAATAAAATTAATAATCAGTTTCTGCCATTTTCATAGGTATTTCAAGCTCACCTGCTGCCTCCACTCCACCCCCGTGAAAATAGTAATATTCAAGTGTGCATTTAGTTAGTTAACTACAGATCTTAAACCAAAAAATCTACAATAACCTCCAAAATTAAGGAACTTCCAATAATCTTCCAGACAACATAACTTCTCAATAATCATAAAAAAAATGACAAGGATCTTTAGGGCTTTAATTAGAAAGGTTATATGCATAACAAACAATTAATTAAGGAAAAACACAAAGAAACAATTAATTAAGGAATAGAGTAAAATGCACGGATAGTCCCTGTGGTTTTGCAAAGTTTCAGCTATAGTCCCCAGATTTTGGAAATTACACTCATAGTCCCTGTGGTTTGACAGTTTGTTACGCTGATAGTCCCTGGAGTGGATTTGGGTTAGTTTTCTCAGTTAAGTCCATGTGAAATTACAAAATTACCCTTGCTTTTATTATATTCATCATCATCATTCAACAGACTCATGTATCTCTCTTTCTTCTCTCTCTCTCTCTCTCACTAAAAACCACCACCACCGTCACCTCCCCTGCCACCATCACCACTCCCCACCACCGCCATCCCCTTCCACCACCACACCTCCTCCTCCTAAACCCATACCTGCCTCCACCATCAACCACCCATCCCCAAATCAACCACCCGTCGGTTACAGTGGTCAAAGTTCATCGTCATCTGAAGATCTCCCGAAAGCTGTTATGATGACCCTAAATCAGGGTTCTGCTGTTAACCGTAGCAAAATAAGCAACAATTTATCTGAATATGTTCCTGATTTTGAAGTATCAAGCATCGGAAGAGGTTTGCGGCAAGCCTGTTATTCGCATCTAAAGTGAATGACCTGCAGAATCGCACCTGTTCATCGCCAGTAAACCCTCACCTCTTCCAATCGACTCACCTCCTCAATCGCAGATCGATTCAATCTCAACGAATGACGGTTTCAAATAATCGCAGATCGGTTCTCTTAATCTCAGTGAACGACAGCTTCAATTCCTTCGCCCTTATCTCCCTACTCCTCCGGCGAACGGTTTCAAATAATCACAGATCGGTAAATTCCACATATATATGTTGATATTGATATGTAAGCAATATATCTGTGGAATTTGTACCAGATAAGCACTATGTTCAATTGGAAATGAGAATATTTTTAGGTTAGTGATTGAATCTTATGGTCAGTCTCTTGAAATATCTCTCTACTCTGCTTAATTTAGTCCTTAACAATGGTGAGTCCACAATTCTACTTGATTCGCGTGTTATTATAATTAATTCGGATCCGGTTTATCTGACGGTGGTGGTGGTTTTTAGTGAGAGAGAGAGAGAGAGAGAGAGAGAGAGTAGAAAGAGAGATACATGAGTCTGTTGAATGATGATGATGTTGATGAATATAATAAAAGCAAGGGTAATTTTGTAATTTCACATGGACTTAACTGAGAAAACTAACCCAAATCCACTCCAGGGACTATCAGCGTAACAAACTGTCAAACCACAGGGACTATGAGTGTAATTTCCAAAATCTGGGGACTATAGCTGAAACTTTGCAAAACCACAGGGACTATCCGTGCATTTTACTCTAAGGAATATGAATAACGTAATTGGTATGTAATAAGAGAAGAAGATTGGATAAGTAAATGTATTATAGCTAGGAAGAACATGAAATGAGGAGTACCTGTTGTAGTAGGGAGGAAAGTGGAAGTTGAATTGGGAGAGATGATTGATTGAGGGAGGTGATGATGATTTTAAGAGGGAAGGGATGTGGTTTGGATTTGCATACGTGTTCCTCAACATAAAAAAATATGTCTAAAACGGTATTAACGTGTTCGTTAAAAAAACTATTTAGGGGTAGAAAAATAATTTGGTTAAAGTAAAAGAAAAAAAAATACGATAATTAAGCTACATGGGTTGCAAATGAAAAAATTACACTAAATGAAAAAAAAAAATACGATAATTAAGCTGCAGCCTCACCTTAATGAATCTAGACATAAGCATGCTTTGAACAGGGTTAGAGGGTCTGGTGGACGATTTCTTCCAACCAAAAAACTCAGCTATGAAAAACTAATCATGGCTTCTTAGAGGAGAATATGCTGAGCTGGCCATGCTAGCTGAACAAACACCTTTTTGCAACTATTAGTTGTTTATTATAACCAGGATATCAATAGCCGTAGAGTGTTTATCAGGGTGCGAGGTGGTCACCTTGTGGGGAGTGGCAGGCCGTCTTCGAAAATCACAAAAAAAGATTTGGCCCTGTTCAAGATAAAAAAATTTGGGTTCTATTCGCAAATCTCCATATAATATAAATTCATCAATCATTCAATCAATAGTCCCGTCTTCGAAAATCACAAAAAAAGATTTGGCCCTGTTCAAGATAAAAAATTTGGGTTCTATTCGCAAATCTCCATATAATATAAATTCATCAATCATTCAATCAAATATATAAATACAACGATAATTGTTATGCAATTGATAAAACAAATTAGCCAGGGTCCATTGGTGGCCAATATGACTATAGTTGGACTCTCAGTGGTTATTTTTGAAGTTGGGACTATTGACGGCCAACAACGAATAGTTGAGATTATTAAAATCCAATATTCTTTTTTTTTTTTTTATCTTTTAGGTTTATAAGTTATTGATACATACATATAGTGCATGATGGCAGAAACTATTTTTAAAGTTACATAATTTGGCTTCTTTTTACAGAGATGGACATGAACTGTGAAGCCATGCCTCTTTTTGTTTCTATATATTCATATTATTACAGCACAACCATAGTTACCTAAATCGCTAGGGTTACCACGATCCACGTATTGGATCGCGGTGTACCCAATCGCAAATCGTAAACGATCCGGAACGTCATGGTCCGGTAATCCGAGTTGAATCGGTACGGCGTTCCAGATTGATAAGGTCCGGCGCTCCGATTTGGTAAGGTTCGGCGCTCCGATTTGTTATGGTACGGCGAATTTGTTACTAAATGGAGTGTAAGGTCGCGGGATTTGGAGTGTAAAGTCACTGAAATGGGAACACTGAAAGGCTTGACTGCTGCAAGAAAAGTGATGAAGAAGAAGACCTAATTTTGTTTTAATCTATGAACGACGTCAAGACAGCTATTTTGAAAACCTAATTTTAGTCTATGTTGTGTTGTAATATGGGCCTTTCTTTAAACTAACTGAGCCCAATATTTTATTAAAGGGCCTAATTGCCTAAAACACAAATAAGTTATAGAAATTATTAGGGGTGTGAATTTCTGACACGACCCGAAAACACGACACGAACCTAACACGAAATTCGTGGGTTTAGGTTTAGTCTAAACGGGTTCGGGTCAGTTTCGGGTTGAACCCGCGAACCCGTTTAGGTTAACGGGTCGGGTTCGGGTCAACCTGGTCGGGTTGGCGGGTTGACCCGTTTAACACACTTATATTATATCATATTTTTTTGCAATATGTTTTATGTCATAAATTAAATGAGGTATGTTTTTATTCCATAATTATAACTTAAAAAGAGAAATTAATATAAGATTTTACAATTTAAATATAATCGTGTTATATACATTTGTTAATTAAATTTTAATTTTAATATAGTTATTTCAGAAAAAAGATAAAAATAAAAAAATTCGGGTTGAACGGGTCGCGTTCGGGTCAACCCACAAAATTTCAGGTCGTGTTCGGGTTCATATGAATGATACGATTTTCGGGTTCGGGTCGGGTTCGGGTTCGTGTAAAATTTTCGGGTTCGGGTCGGGTTGAACCTGCCAACCCGCGAACCCGACCCGTTTAGCACCCTGAAGGGGTATGGTCCCAAATATCGCGTCAGCACGACCGCGAATGACCATTACCCTCATTAAAAACCCCCAACAGCAATTAACTCTCCAGTGTCCGCGTAGACACACGCGAACACTGCGATCCAATCTGTCCATTGATGAGAAGACTTACCTTAAGGACGGAAACTAATGTTACGCATAGCGATGCGGCCTCGCACCGCATCCTATGAACATTTTCGTCACGACAAGGGATCTGGACAACAGTAACAGTCACTCAACAGGCGATGCGGCACAACACCGCATCCCTCGCAAATCATGGATGGAACAACCAATGCGGGAACAACATCTATGACCGCAAGCAGCGATGCGGCTTGGCACCGCATCCTGCCTACAAGGCAAGTGGGTCTGACACCACAGTGCAAGTGGCACTGGGAACAGTCGCCTACTAGCCCACGTATGAACAACAGTCTGACACCACAGCCGGACGTGGCATCACCACAGCATCCGACAGGTCTGACACACCTGCAAATAGCTGTGCGATGTCAGACTAGCTACTCAACTACCCTCCTTCACTCCTCGGCTATAAATAATCACCCCAAACCAGGTTTGAGGTATCACTTCTCAACTCTCTCAATACTACTACTATCATACTTTGCTTCCCAAGCAAATTACTGATTCTCACGCCGGAGAGTGGTAACAAGGAGCACCCCCCACCCCATCCTCCTTGTTACGAGTCACGGTTTGTTTCCTTGTGCAGGAAACCCACCACCAGACGATCCAGCCAGCGATCCTCGGAAAGAAGGGATTAACCCTCTTGACGAGATCAGTGAGTTAACCCTACCCGGTTAACCATTGTTTCATCATTGGCGCCCACCGCTACTCTTAGCACTTTTTTCCAATCATCCTTTTCTTTCCAAAGATGTCTGATCGTCAAAACAACACTACCGGGGATAACCTAAACCCCGCAAACCAAGGGCCTGCGGGAACCATTCCCCTGGCCCCAAATGCCGAACACATTGGCACGTCAGCGCAAGGGGGCGCATCCCTTACGTTCGGACACGATCTGTCACAATACGCTGCCGTCATACCTCCAGGCATGAGCCCTCATACCTGGTATGACCAACAAGCAGCCCTTCTGGCCGCAACGTACAATAGAGCTTGCGCCGACGAACAAGGAGGTATCGGACCTACACCGATACCGCGTACACCTGCCGGTCGTATTTTACGATACGACGACAGGGCCCCCACACATCCAGCCTCCAGAAGCAGACAGGAGGACCGCGGCTCCTCCTATTGTGATGTCCGCACAATCAATGAGGACGATTCCTCGTACGGGTCCCGCCGTAGGGACTCCGTACATAGCCGTTTAGGCTCTCAAGAAGAAAGAAGGCGGCAGTCTACCATACGCCGCAACACAAACATTCATAGTCGTTTGGGACCACAGTCCCACCATGAAGGGTATGGCCATACTGATCCAGATGACAGTACATACCGCGGGGAGTCCCATTCCACCAACAGTAGACCGGGCGGACGCAACTATGTTCCTCCAAGTCAACCCCGCAACACAGACCTCCGCGCTGCAAAGCGCAACCAGGGCAAACCTTACAGGCCGAAATCTGCGGCCGAAAACTCTAAATTTGTATCAGAGATCGCCAACGCCGATGTCACCACCACAAAATTCCCATTGAACATTGGGAAATACAACAGCTCGACCGACCCAGATGATCACAACAACATCTTCGTCGGCGCTGGGTGCAACGGTAAGTGGGACGAACCTACCTGGTGCCATTTTTTCCCACAGACCCTAACAGGTCTGGCCAGGGCATGGTTCGATTCTCTCCCACCAGGGTCACTGACCTCGTTCGAGGACTTACAACAAAAGTTCCTCGCGCACTTTAGCCAGCAACGACGCCATGAACGTGATTCAATGGACGTCATGAACATCTGGCGCAGAGACAACGAATCGCTTGACGCATTTGTTGTCCTTTACAATAAAGAGATCCTAGAGATAGGCGACGTTGCCGACCAGATGGCACGTAACCATTTCATTGTTGCAGTCAAAGACGAACAAATGGTTATGAATATTTCCGGCGGTAACGGCTTGCCTAAGAAGTGGGAAGATGTCATGGCTAAGGTCAAAACATATGCCCAAACTCAGCGGTCTCTAAGACCGCACATGTCAAAGGCACAACCCCTAGCGGAAGGCCAGTCTTCCCGCCAAGAGCCCAAGCGCGGCAATAAGCGCAATAGGGACACATGGAATCACGGCAGCGATCCCAAGCCATATGTCCCCCGGAACAACCAGCCCGACGCAAGGGCTACAATCAACGCCCAACGAGAAAACCGGGCGTCAAAGAAAGAGTCTCGGGACCGCAGCTGGACCGAGATCAACCAGTCGCCACGCGACGTTCTCCTCACGGATTCACAATTCCTGAGACCGGCCCAACCAATGAAGTCCAAAAAGAATCAAGATCCCGCACTCTACTGCGAGTATCACAGGGACTCGGGCCACACCACGAACAACTGCATCAGTCTCCGACTGGAGATTGAGCGAGCCCTAAAGGAGGGGAAACTGCAACCTTTTGACAGGCGCACAAAAAGCTACCAAGCGCATCACTCCCCACAACGACGGCACCTCCACGGGTAAAAGGGCCATGTACGTGGCCTCTACCCACATGATCAATGGAGGGAAAGGAAGACCGCGTAAGGCGGCGAGAAGACCGGACAATGACTGGAAGGACGAATAAGTCGTCTTTCCAAAAGTCCGAGGCGGACCACGCGATAGGCGCGCCGTGGTTATCACTGGGCACCTAGCTCACTACTGCACCGAGCGATTGTTCATCGACCCGGGCAGTACGTCCGATATTATATACGAGCAGTGCTTCAACCAGTTCGATCAAGAAGACAAAGATCGACTGCAGCCAGCGGACTACCCGTTGGCTGGATTTTCAGGGGAAACCGTGTTCCCCCTGGGACAAATTACCTTCCCTGTGCGCCTCACCAACGAAAGGCACACAAGGACGGAGGAGGTGAACTTCATGGTTTTACCTCACACCTCAAAGTATGACGTAATTCTCGGGAGGGAGTCCCAAGGTGACTTCAACATGATAACATCCGTCCCCCACTCTGCCATCGGTTTTCCAACCGAAACGGGGATTGCGATAATATACGCCCAAAGAGAAGTCATGTCTACGGACGAACTGCGTCCGAAAAAGGTAGCAAGGCCTACCCCCAACACTCAACCAGAAAAATGGGTTCTTAATGCAAGACACCCAGAACAAACAGTCACGTTGGGCCATGCCTTGACACCTACCATCAGAGCGCGCCTGAAGCAACTCCTCTTCAGAAACCAAGATATTTTCGCGTGGACACCCACAGATATGACAGGGGTACCACGCGAAATTGCGCAACACTTCTTGAATACCATGCCAGGTATCAAGCCCGTGATCCAAGGCCAACGCCACCTTGGATCAGCAAAAAACGCGGCGATGGAAGAGCAGGTACAGGAACTGCTCTCCGCAGGCATCCTGCGGGAAGTGAAATACCAGACTTGGCTGTCCAACCCAGTCATGGTAGAAAAACCAAGCGGGGGCTGGCGCATGTGTGTCGATTACAAAGACCTCAATAAGGCCTGCCCCAAGGATTGTTACGCGCTTCCAGAGATCGACGAGAAGGTCGATAACCTCGCACCATTTCGATGGAAGTGCTTCCTCGATTGTTACAAAGGCTATCACCAAGTACAAATGGCAATCGACGATGAAGATAAAACGGCATTCCGCACTCCCATCGGGAATTACTGCTACACCAAAATGCCGTTCGGGTTGCGCAACGCGGGCGCAACCTATCAAAAGTTGATGAACGACACCTTTCGCGGTCAAATCAGCAAAAGTGTCGAAATCTATATGGACGACCTGGTCGTCATGAGCATGGAGGAAAACACCATGCTCGACGACATCGAAAGAACATTCCAAACTCTGCGAAGCGTTAACATGAAGCTCAACCCAGGGAAATGCTCGTTTGGAATGTAAGAAGGCAAATTCCTTGGATTCATCGTAACCAAAGATGGATTCAAGGTAAACCCGGAAAAAGTTTAGGCGATCAAG
Organism: Helianthus tuberosus; assembly: GCA_030545235.1. NCBI lineage: Eukaryota > Viridiplantae > Streptophyta > Magnoliopsida > Asterales > Asteraceae > Helianthus > Helianthus tuberosus. The sequence goes on along the minus strand of CM060451.1, from coordinate 140,049,735 downwards.
CGCATGCCATCGCCTTCTACGATGAAGGAAATGCAACGACTAGCCGGTAGGCTAGCCACACTCAATAGATTCTTAGCCAACCATGCAGCTAAGTCTTACCCTTTCATCAAGACCCTGCGGAGCTGTCTAAAAAAGGAACAATTCCAATGGACCGCAGAGGCCGAAAATGCTTTCCGGGAAATGAAAGAGTGTTTGATCCAACTCCCAACTTTAACCGCACCACGAAAAGATGAGCCCCTTATCTTATACCTATCTGCCGCGGACAACGCGGTAGGCGCGGTACTTATAGTGGAGCGGGAAGGAGTCCAAACACCCATCTACTACATCAGCAAAATGCTCAACGACCCAGAGACAAGGTACTCCATCATGGAAAAATTGGTACTGTCACTAGTGCACGCATCGAGACGTTTACGACGTTACTTTGCAAACCACGTCATCACAGTGTTAACCAACTATAGGATCGGCCCGATCCTATCCAAACCCGACATCTCTGGGAGGTTAGCAAAATGGGCAATCGAGCTGGGCGCGCTTTCACTGAACTATAAGCCGCGCCCCGCAATCAAAGGCCAGGTCTTGGCTGACTTCGTCGCTGAAATACCAGCAAACCGCATCCAAGAATGCGAAGAAGAACAAAACCCTGTATCACAACAATCATCCACAGAAACCTGGGCACTATTTACAGATGGTGCATCCAACGAAGATGGTTCTGGCGCAGGTTTGCGACTTGTCAGTCCCGATGGCTAAGAGCTAACCTACGCAATACGCCTCGATTTCGAAAGTACAAATAATGAAGCGGAGTATGAGGCTCTACTGGCAGGGTTGCGTTTAGCAATTAAACTCGACGTCAAACATTTGGAAGCACACGTCGATTCACTACTAGTTGCAGGACAGATACGCGGTGACTATACCGCAAAGGGGGATACCATGATCCTCTATCTCGAACAAGCCATGCAACTGAAGTCAAAGTTTACCTCCTTCAATATTCGCCACATCAACAGGAGTGAAAAGAAACCCGCGGACGCACTATCAAAACTTGCGTCCACCAGCTTCCAACACCTGGCAAAAGAGGTACGCATCGAAGTCCTACAAAATCCTTCGGTACCCCTGCGCCAAGTCAATGTCATCCAATACGGTACAACATCCTGGATGACACCGCTCATTGCATACTTACAATCAGGGGTTACTCCCGAAAGCAAAGCAGAGGCACGCAAGTTGCAATACAAAGCGTGTCATTACCAAATGGTAGACGGTATCTTATACCGTAAATCATACCTGGGGCCACTCCTACGATGCGTCAACCCCCAAGATGCCACATACCTTATCAAAGAAATTCACGAGGGGTTATGTGGCATACACGCAGGACCACGCATGGTGGTGGCCAAAATCATGAACGCCGGCTACTATTGGCCGGGCATGCACCTGGATGCAGTCACAGTCTTACGCAAGTGTTTCAATTGTCAGCGACATGCTCCCAAGACCTTGCGTCCCAAGAACAACTTGATCCCCGTCACCATCGCATGGCCATTCCAAAAATGGGCAATCGACGTGGTGGGACCATTTCCAGATGCACCAGGAGCAGTGAAATTTATCATAGTAGCTGTTGATTACTTTACAAAATGGGTAGAAGCAAAGCCACTTGCATCAACCACCGCTATGATAACAAGGAAATTCGTGTGGGAACATATCATCTGCCGTTTCGGTCTACCAATGTGCATCGTCACCGACAACGGTACCAACTTCGCTGCCGACGACTTTCAAAAATGGCTAAAAGAGCTAAACATTGAACACATATTCTCCTCAGTGGCGCATCCGCAAGGGAACGGCCAAGTCGAGAGTATCAATAAAAGCTTAGTCGAAGGCATCAAAGCACGATTGGGAACAGCCAGACGCGGCTGGGTTGATGAACTCCCAAGTATTTTATGGGCTCACAGGACAAGCCCAAAAACAAGCAACGGCGAGACCCCCTTCAGCCTAGTCTTCGGTACTGAAGCAGTGATCCCCGCGGAAGTAGGCCTCCACTCACCTAGAATGTTGGCCATCAACAAGATGGACAACAATGAGGAACGCAGGGTTGACTTAGACCTCTTGGAAGAAAGGCGCGAAAACGCTGCAATCAACGAGGCCAAGTACAAAACCAAGTTGGAAAAGTACTACAATACACGCGTTCGCATTTGTACTTTCAACCCTGGAGACTACGTCCTTCGTGACAACGAAGCGTCCAACGCAGAACGCCCAGGGAAACTTGCCCCCAAGTGGGAAGGACCGTACCTCATCCAAGAGGTCCTGGGCAAAGGCGCGTATAAACTACAAACATTAGAAGGCGAAACTATCGCACGCACATGGAACGCACAGCAACTCCGACGCTGTTATATGTAAGCCATGTTTTCTGCATGTAATCTATTGGGCCGCAGGCCATTTGCAAATAAATAAATAGACGATTCAATGCAATATTGTTTATTTATTTCTATTACAAATGCGTGTTCCACTCTGAGGTATACACAAAAACAGATTAGCAAAATCTTCATTCGTAATACCCACACAGAATGGTAACCACACGCAACTATTGTAATAGGCCAGCAATGGCAATACTGTTTGTCTAGCCAGAGACAAATCTTCATACTTGCATATCACCTAGATATGCAAAAGGCAATTACAGATTTAGTATTACTCACAGTAACACTAAACGCGTACAAATTCAAACATGCAAGTACTAAAAACACTTGTAAAAATTGAAACAACAATTCTTTATATTCAAAAAATTCCTGCACCTGCGCGGTGCACAAGGAATTTACATAAAGTTTTATAACGGTTACATAAGGAACCAAAAGAGGCACGCAGGCCAAATCTAATCTTCCTTTGTGCCACTGGGGCCCGCACCATCCGTGCCCTCAACATCTGGTTTTTCCTCATCTTCGTCTTCAGCAGCGTATAAGACTCGCAAGCGGTCCACATAATCCTCCGCTTCTAGACACTTTTCAAGTTCTTCAAGATCTGTGAGGGTTGTATCATTAAACTCCTTAATCGCAGAAGCAAGAAGCGCTTCAGTGTCCACGCCATGAAACCCGGACCGCTCATCAGTAAGCCCGCCACGCGCTGCAACGTTCAAATGACTAATACAGCGGTTGTAGCCAGCTTTGAAACCAGCATCCCGGGCACGCTCCCTGATCTCGTTAATACCTGCTACGGTCTCGGGTGCGTCAAGAATGGCAGTAACAATCTGCGAAACATGAGTACAATGGTTATCAAAGGCAAACCTACAACAAAAATAACAAGGCAACGGATACTTACATGCCCGATCCCGCGCATACGCATCCATTCATGATCAGCCTTGAGCAACTCAAGAGAAGAGGCGTGGCTATCCCTAGCCTCTTCAGCCTCTCTTGCCCGCACTTCAGCTTCAGCAGCACGGGCAGAGATTTCCTCAATCGCGACCCCTCGGGTCCGCACTTCAGCCTTTTAAACAAAGAATCAGAAGAATACAAAAAGAATCAACAAACTTGTGAGACACAATTTCAAAGTTAGAAAAAACTTATACCTGAAGGTCCAAGATAGTTTTGCTTAACTTGGTGCGGTCAACATTTGCCCCTTCAAGAGCTTTCGCAGCACGAGCCTCCGCCTCCTTGGCCTCTTCCAGAGCCTTGGTAAGACGAGCCTCTGCTTCCTTGGCCCCTTGGGCAGCCGCAACAGCCTCTGCTTTCTCTTTAGCCAACGCAGAAATTGCTGCCTTGGCATTGATAAGCTCCTGACGAACATGAAAGAGAGTTTCATTCTGTTTACCCCAAGATTCTTTCCAAGTCTTGCGCTCATCAGATAGCGTCTTGCGCTCATCAGAAAGGGTTTCTTTCCAACGCTTACGCTCATCAGACAGCAATTTTGCAAGAGTACGAACCTGTTTAAGCTCAGCAGTTGCAGCCCATTCTTCAGTCTGCTTATGCTTCTCAAACGCAGCTCTATCCCTCTCAAGCTGCTCTCTATCCCTCTCAAGCTGCTCTGCACCCTCACGTGCAGCCTTCACCAACTCCTCGGCCTCGGCCCGTAAACGTGCATTCTCCTCCCCCTTGCGCCCCAGCACCTTGCACTTTTCCATAACGGCATTTGCCATTATGGAGCTCCCCACAAGCATGGAGGAGAGTTGGTGCATCTGGACCTCAGTCGGAAAAGAACGGGCCCGGTTTACCTCAAAAGGAGTGCCCAAACCACTCAAAATCTCCCTACATGCAGAGGGATCAGCAGAAATGTCATCCCCTTGCATCACAGACCACGGAGGGCGGTGGTAAGACATGGCCTGGTCTTCTGTGTAAGAGCGATAATAATACTCCAATTCAGACTCTTCAGGCTGAATTGGAGTCTCTACAAAACCCGCACCACCAGCGGAACCGGAAGCCTTCTCGGCTACAGGAGACTTTGGCTTTCCGGTGTAACCAAACTTCAAATCCATATCAACAGTATCCTCTGGGGTGATAACATTATCACTCGAATCAACCGTGTCATGGATTTGAGCCGCGGGACCCTTTCCAGTGTCCACCCCCCGCACAGAGGCTTCAGGAGTAACAGCCTTATGAACCCCCGCACCCGCAGCAGTGTCGGGCGGGGGAGGGGGAGGAGGAGCATCAAAATCGAAGAACCCTTCATCTTGCGGCTCTGAAATCAACACAGAAATGCTTTAAATAACAAGTATAAGCACGAAATATTTGTTAGTCATGCGTCACATACCAGAAACAACCGCAGGCTTCCTTGGTATGACAAAAGGCTTGCGCCTGGTCTGAATCTTCGGTTTTTTTCCCCTACCAGCATCACCAGCATCCTCCGCTTTTCTCTTCTTTTCATCACCCTGTTTCGAACCCGCAGTGGTTCCACCGGTGGCCGCACCAACACCTGGAACACCCAAGCCCTCTAGGGTGTCAGATACTACCACGTAATCGGTATATCTGCGGAAATGAGAACGAGAGATACCTGCTGCTTGCTTCACCAAGGGCGGAACAACAGATACATCAGGTTTCTTCACACCGCGACCCCGCCCAGGTTTATCCACATGCTTTTTCTCCGCGTGTTTTTTGGGGGCACCCTTGGACTCAAATTTACCAAGGTTCCCAAGTGTACCTGCGTATAGAATATCAGCAACAAACCTTGTAAAGCAATAAAGGTCATGAGTAATACCTTTGCCCTGCGGCAGGGGTGCAGTCGTCACCTCGCGTGAAGCAACGCGGAAGAGAGGGACAATCGTCAAGTTAAAACCTTTACCTTCCGCAGTCGGAATAAGATCAACTTTGCCAGTAAAAGTTGGATCAAATATCTTCCACACTTCCACAATTTCTGATAATACATGTCCAAATTAATAACAAACACAGGAAGAAATAAACCGCAAAAGAGTGGTAACACTTACCACCAGTTTTCTCCCGCACCACAGGCGTGAAATTCCTCTTAGGCCGGGTCAACATCATCCGCAGCACCCACAACTCATTGTTGGTCAGCTGCCTATGCTCAATGGGTTTCAGCTTTGAGAACCACTCCGCAGTCTCCGCGGTAGGCATAGCAATATCCTCCGCAGGGATAGGCTCATTGACGTTCCGCATATTCATGTCCACAACAACTGCGGCAGCTTTAACGTAGAAGAACTTACACTTCCACTTCGTAATACCCTTCGGAGGGGTCATCAACTTGATACTTCCATACCGTTCTCTAAAGGAAAAGAAACCGGTGTTCACCGTCAACTGGTAGAACCCCCGGAAGTTTTCAACGGTAACCGGCAGACCAAGAGCACGAAAAGTTGATTCAAAATGTCTAATACGGATCATCCCAAAAGGACTCATCTGGGAGATATGAATCTTGTAATGTTCCAAGACCTGAGCAACAAAAACTGTTAATGGTAAACGAAGGTCACCATCAGTAAAACACTCGGCCCACATGGTGATGTGACCGGCCGGAGCACAGGCACCAGTATCACCAGTTTGGGGATAAACAGCCCCATACTCGTGAGGCATCTCAATCTTGGCCATCAGTTGGTCGAATGAAACTCTCGACCACTTCAATGGTGGTAGGCCACCACCAGGAACACTGCCACCATCATCTTCTTCTTCTCTGGCCACCGGAAAAGATGCTTCAGGGTTTTCCCCCTCCACATTATGTGGGTTAGATGGATCAGCCATCAAGAATATGTAGAATAGAAGTTTCGAGTTAAAGAAAAACTCAGAAAACTCAAAAGATTGCCGGAATAAAACACAGATTGATCGGAGAAGACGAAGGGAATGCTCTCTCTCTCAACAGAAATTTTTCGAAAATTTTGAACAGTGAGGAGAAACCAAACGGTTCCCCCTTTATATACTCATCGCAATAAATGCGATACAGTAAACCGCCTCAACACGTTCAAAATAGGCGAGTTACAAGGCGACACGTGGTCAGCAACCTTTCCGCTGACGGTTATCACGCGCGCGTGGTCGCCCACGCGCCTGACAGAGAAGACTTTTTTACACCCTGCTACAGTGCAGTTATGACCTCGGTCAGTGCAAACGTCTTTTCAAATCAGCACATGTCAGAATCCTACCAACTTCAACAACCCACACGTGCAATCGTGACGTATGCAACAGAAAGCGACAACCTTATCCAAACACAAGCGGCATGCGGTTTCTCTGGTTTACCGCACCATAACCCATACCGCATGTCGTTTTTTACATACCCCTCAAAACAGGCAAAAATATATATCTTTAAATTATATAAAGGGGTATAAGTCATAAAACGCACATATCCACGAGCACACGTGGAATATGCGGAGATGACGCACACCAACCCGCACAGGTGTGTCAGATACTCAGAACCAGCACGGTTCTTTGGACTGCGAAAACCGCTTCTCAGGATGCGGTAAACCGCACCCCATGAAAGCTTCTTCAAGCTTCAAAACCCTCGTTTCCGGTTCACAACCATAGAGGGAACGCAAACAGCTTCTCCTTAAGGAACAGGACAAGTATGCTGAGCAACCGCACATCAGCAACCCTGTCCCCTGAACCTTCAAGAGCCACATCCAGGCTACAAGACTTCTAGAAGCGAGTTCTTTGCTGCAAACCGCAACCATTCTTACGTAGTTACTGCAAACCGCAACTATGCGAACGGTAGCTACGGAATAGCCACAACTAAGCCACCACGCGGAAGAGCAAAGCTATTTCAAGAAAAACTGCTTTCCAACTAAGCATGAAGGAAAGTGGCTACAAAATGCATGCGGAAGAGTTTCAACCAACTTCCCAAGTATCTAAAACGATCTCTTCCGGCAACGCTACTTACAGGGAAACTACTTTCCACCAAAGCGTGAAGGAAAGTGGCTCCAGAACAGCGGTAACAAGTCTGCCTATGACTAGTTACCCACCTATGGACCGCATAGAATAAACAATGGTGGGCACAACCCTGCCTATGATCATGTTTATTTGCCCATAGTCCAGATTCACATTGTTCGACCAAACACGGCCAACAATGACGCAACTACCCCACGATCCTCAAAGAAACATGGCAAACGAGGTTCGGCAACGAGGTAACCGCAAAGAACGAACGGTTACCAGAGAACTACACCTCTGAGGACGTGCGGTTACTTGAGAGATAAACCGCAGAAGACGTGCGGTTACTAGAAAGCTTAACTGGAGAACACGAACACCCCACAAAACAGGGATCATCGTTACATGTCCAGTTGCTGAACATAGAGCTTGAGCAAAGTACTTACAACTTTGCACCAACTGACGCAGAGATTCCAACTACACTGAAGAAGACATCTTCAGTCACGATCTCAAAGGTTGGTTCGAATTCTGCTAATACCTTCAGTCACCGTCTCAAAGGTTGGTCCGAAACACCAACAGGTGGCTGATGACATCAGCAAAAGGTAGACAGAGTCAAGTCTTTGGCTGAGAATTCCGCATCAGACGGAACTTGCTCACCATACACCCTTCTCAAAGGAAGAAACAATCCACTAGAAAGGGCCTACTACTTAAAGAAGATGCCATCAGCATGGCATAATCTTAACCTTCTAGACAACATAGTCCAGTATCCCTCCCACATGCGACTCGCATACGGAAGGAACACTAGACTGGGGGGACTTGAAGGGGTATGGTCCCAAATATCGCGTCAGCACGACCGCGAATGACCATTACCCTCATTAAAAACCCCCAACAGCAATTAACTCTCCAGTGTCCGCGTAGACACACGCGAACACTGCGGTCCAATCTGTCCATTGATGAGAAGACTTACCTTAAGGACGGAAACTAATGTTACGCATAGCGATGCGGCCTCGCACCGCATCCTATGAACATTTTCGTCACGACAAGGGATCTGGACAACAGTAACAGTCACTCAACAGGCGATGCGGCACAACACCGCATCCCTCGCAAATCATGGATGGAACAACCAATGCGGGAACAACATCTATGACCGCAAGCAGCGATGCGGCTTGGCACCGCATCCTGCCTACAAGGCAAGTGGGTCTGACACCACAGTGCAAGTGGCACTGGGAACAGTCGCCTACTAGCCCACGTATGAACAACAGTCTGACACCACAGCCGGACGTGGCATCACCACAGCATCCGACAGGTCTGACACACCTGCAAATAGCTGTGCGATGTCAGACTAGCTACTCAACTACCCTCCTTCACTCCTCGGCTATAAATAATCACCCCAAACCAGGTTTGAGGTATCACTTCTCAACTCTCTCAATACTACTACTATCATACTTTGCTTCCCAAGCAAATTACTGATTCTCACGCCGGAGAGTGGTAACAAAGAGCACCCCCCACCCCATCCTCCTTGTTACGAGTCACGGTTTGTTTCCTTGTGCAGGAAACCCACCACCAGACGATCCAGCCAGCGATCCTCGGAAAGAAGGGATTAACCCTCTTGACGAGATCAGTGAGTTAACCCTACCCGGTTAACCATTGTTTCATCACACCCCTAGAAATTATGAAGTCTAAAAGCTATAATAATTAATATGGAAATTTATATTTTATCTAATTTTATGATGGAAATTTATATATTGATTTATGATGGAAATTTATATTTTTATCTAGTTTTGATTATAATATTTTATATGTTAAGTAATGATTTTGGTATATTGAACCATATTTCATGGTACACCGTACCGGTCCGTACCGAAATGAACCTACCCCCTTCGTACCGAATACACCAAATCTAGCGAATCGCGTACCCGGTCCGCGTACCCGTACCGGAGCGTACCGCGATTTAGGTAACTATGAGCACAACACATGTCAAAGTATAAATGTGTGTGAGTGCATAATCATGTCACATCAAAGTATATTATAATGCTTTGAATAACCATATACATGGATGGTTAATTCCTATAACTGCAGCCAGGGCAAAGGATGAAGGTGTTAGGTGCCGGGATGTTGAACATGGGGAGTTGTCGAGGCACTTTAGATTGTATTAACTATTCATTTTGGTAATATGTACACCGCGTTAATAGTAGGTACTAAATATTGCACCATACTAACCATCTTGTCTAAACACACAGAGTCAAGCCACGCAGCGAAGAAAGGACTTGAAGAATGATTAAACCTAAAAACAGTTTTTGTACGCCTACAGAGCAGGAAGGAACGGCAGCTGCATAAAGAAGCTGCATCAACTTTAACAAGTCAAACGCATAACAAACTACCTTTTGTACAAGTTATCCAAGCATGACAAATAAAAAACCTCTAAAAGGAACTTTTTTGATGGCTGTAGTATAGATAATGAAGTCTAGGCAGCTGAAACCCAAAACAAGCCATCGACGTACAGAACCTTAAATAGAAGCATACCTTTTGTACAACTTATCTACATAACGGACTAGGTGTTAGTATGCTTGGTTGTGATCAACTTTCTACAATTAATATTTTGTATTTCCTTGATACGTAGGCTTGGCAATGTGACTATGGAACGTAGGTGTAACAAACACTTGGGTTTTATTAACTATGATATATATGAAATGAATCCCGCTAGCGGGTGATAAATCTAGTTCTCTATTATTCAGCAACTACTTCCAACGTGAACCCCAACGTCCATTTTCCAATTTGTTTCCAACAAACTCAGTCAACCTATGACCAATTCTAGACCAGTGACCGGTTACCGTTTAGCATGTAACCCCATGATACCCCCATGTATCCGAGTAGCCGACTTTGACTAGTACACGACCTGTAACATCAAGATTAAACCCAACAACATCTATATAGAGTAGACACGTGGACTGTAAAAAATGGTTATACCCCGGTAGCCCATATAGAAGTTGATTGACATGGGTATAAACACTTAACCACTGGATGATTTATATAAATTTTGTGTTTACAGATTTTGTTTGACGGAACCACAAATACTTGAAACATAAGAAAAAAAATACAATGGTACAGGAGAAAAAAATGCATAACACAACTAGTAGAATTTGAAATAACACACACAAAACCATGACACCCTATTTGTCAGAAGAACTTTCGAAAATAGATTTAAGAAAGCCGATAAACCCCCCTTCATCGTCTTCTGCGCCATTTGTAGAAGGGCCAGCTGCATTTGAGGAATCATCCTTATCAGGTTTAAGCACATCATAAAGCGCGTTTGTTGCCAATCCGACGCCAACCTGCTCCCCTATACGTTGAGCAGCAGGTTGTGCAGCAGGTTGCGAAGCAGGAGCTGAGCGTGAACGGACTGTATTATTAACCTGACTGTGTCCTGAGTTTGTCGAAACACAAAGTGGGTGAACCCAGAAGTTGCAATCCTTGCAGTGGTAGGCAAGACCTTTGATGGGGTAAAGACAGATTGGACAAGATTCCGTTAGGTTTGGTATTGATTTGTGAACAACGAGACTCATTGGGTGCTGGTGGCTCGTGGAGGAGGTGAGCCTGGTTGGACACTTGGCGCAGTAGTCGTGTAAGTCGAAACTGCAGGTGGTGCAAGTGAAGCGTGAGCCGGTTCCAACGACCTGGCAGCCGTCACAGACGTAGGACGACGTATTGGTGGTGAGATAGTTGAGTTTGTGAGCAGGATGCAGAAAGTGTGAGATTGCATTGGTGGACAAGGGTGCCATAGATCTTAATTGTTTTTAGAATCTTGTACTTGTAACTGAAATTTTTGTTATTGTTATTTATAGAAAAGGAAAACCATTGACCAGAGAAGACTAAAAGAAGGTTGACTAAGAATGAAGGTACGTAACACATGCAATGCACTTGTGCAATTAATTAATCCTTTCTCTATCACCGTTGACCAGAGAAGACTAAAAGAAGGTTGACTAAGAATGAAGGTACGTAACACATGCAATGCACTTGTGCAATTAATTAATCCTTTCTCTATCATTGAAGCCAATTGCATGTCTAGACTCTTTATAATATTTGATATTTGGCAACATGTATGTTTAGTTGCGAATATTATATTTGTTAAAGAATTGTCATTGATAGCTTACATGCTATATGAAGGTTTAGTAAAAAGTTTTTCTTTTGCAACTAAACTTTGTTTACATAGAAGAAAAGTGATAAATCAAATATAAAACTAGTGGCCCGGTTCTAGTTGTCCACCCACAATAATACTTGAATTCAATAAAGTTTATCAAGATTAGTGTATATTTTGAACAGTGATCATAAATATCTTAGGAATTTATTTAATTGTTTTGTTTTTTCCCTTACCAAAGTCTGTTTAGAAATTGTCAAAGTCTGTTTAGAAATTGTTTGGTTCATATTATATGGTCAGGACCAAAGTCTGTTTAGAAATTTTCAAAGTCTGTTTAGAAAATTGTTTGGTTTCATATTATAGGTTCAGAATATAATAGGAAGATGTATTAGTGTAGGAGGGATATGAAATAATCTTGACCATTCATTGAATAATCAATGGGTTTGTTTAAATGGGTTAAATTGAACAAAAATTGGAGGCGCGTGAGATTGTTTAAGGGTATGCTAATTCATCCAAGTCAATAGTTTCTCTCTCCTTCAGTTCCCCCCGTTTTTAAAACATTAATAACTTTTTCATACGACATTATTTTTTTTATAAAAATTGCACCATCTAAATGAGCGTTTTTTTATCTTTAAAACGAGCACACTATTGCTATACTTTTGAAAAAAAATCGATAACCCAGATGCGTAAAACGCAATGGACAAAAAACAAAAAAAAAAGATTTTTTTTTCTAAAGTGCAATGGAGTAAAAACACAAAAGAAAGTGTTCTTTCTAAAACATAATGGACAAAAAACACAAAACAAAGTTTCTTTCTAAAACGCGATTGACAAAAACACAATAGAAAATGTTCTTTTTAAAATTCAATTGACTAAAAACACAAAAGAAAATGTTTTTTTATAAAACACAATAGACTAAAAACACAAAAAAAAAATGTGTTCTTTATAAAACGCAATAGACTAAAATCACAAAAAATGTTCTTTCTAAAAAGCAATGGACTAAAAACACAAAAAAATGATGTGTTCTTTATAAAACGCAATGGACTAAAAACATAAAAAAATGTGTTCTTTATAAAACGCAATCGACTAAAAACACACAAAAATATGTTTTCTACAACGCAATAGACTAAAACACAACAGAACCCAATGCATTGGTATGTTTGATAAAACACAATACAAAAACGCAATGAAGTATATGTGTTATAAAACACATTTCAAAAACACAAATAAAAAAATAATCATTTACTTGGGCATTTTCAATAATCTAAATTTTTGCGTTTAAGAAATTTAAAGTTAAAAACGCATGATTGTGATCATTTGGCAAATTATGCGATATATGATTGAAAAGAGAGTTCTAAACGAATTGTGATTGAACTCTATAGGAAAAGATACCGGAGCGTCGAGTGGACAAGCAGGTGGCGATTTGCGTTTGAAGGGTGTACACTAAAGGTATCTAACTTGATTCGTTACATTGGGTAATTTTGATAATTTGTTTATGTGTAGTTGATTTATAGAATAAAAGTTGAGTTGAATTAAAGCGATAATGTTCGCTATATTGAATAATAAGTCAAGAATTGGTTAGATCTCGTTGGTAGTCATCATAATGGAGGATTCCTTAGATGAGCCAAACGGGTCGAATAATCAAATAATGCATGGTTAATGCATCGTAGTATGGTTACTCGGTCTTTGTTTTTGTTAATAAAAGACATATTAGAATACGAGAATTTAGTGTGGGTTTGTCAGAACGAGAAATCCGAGATTTGGGTTTTGGGTGAAATAAACAAATCGGTCAAAACATAAACTTGCAGGGACTACCGTAAGTTACGGTATCCACCGTAACTTACGGTAGAGATCAAAAGCTTACGGTGGTTCACTACTGATTTACGGTAGACCAGAATCATCAAGTGACTACCGTAACTTACGGTAGATACCGTAAGTTACGGTAGAGCCTGGAAATTTTGTTAAATTTTTCAATATTATAGCTAATCGAATTCGTTTCTAAGCGTAGTTTCGATTAAGCAATAATCCCAAGAACTCTAATACTAACTTCTGTTAAACAACTCCAGTTTCAGGTATTGCAAGAATATGGATGGCGGTCAAGCAAGTTTTTTTTTTTTTGAAGAAACGAACACAACTTTTGAAGCTTCCGCGATTTCATAACTTTGTTAAACAATGTTTCTATTTCTTTTGAATGTAAACAATTTGCTAATCAGGTCATGAATGTTTTAAACTAGTCGTTTGTGACTAGTTTTGATTTCTTGGAACTTTGTTTTGGTAACTATGTTTTAATCTAAACACCTTTTATATAAATCGTATGAAATTTTATTAAATTCAAGTAATAATAAGATGGGTGTTACAAAAACAGAATATACATGCAGTTTTTATAGAAAAAAATTAATAGTTTTGTCACATTATTTTTATAAATTTTCATCTAAACCACTAATTCAGTTTATTTTTTTTGTTAAGGTGATAGAAAAAAAAATGTAAAGCGTTAGATATTTTAAATGTGTTGAGCACAATTAAGATTATGAGGGTGACTAACTAATATTTATTCCGAGTAGTTTGAGTAAAGAAACTTTTGGTTCATGGCATTATACTTAGTGTTTGGTGGGTAATTTTAAGGTTTGCTAACGATACGTTGTTTGATAGGGGGGCAGTGGCTTCTGTTTTTTATTAGGAGCGAATTTAAAAGAGTAGAAGATGAATTACAAACTTGGTTGATATGATAATATTTGTTTATTTGACCTTTTTCTATAAGGTCATTAGCATTTTAGTTTTATAAAATTTAGAGATTGGAGTAGATTTTATTTTTATAAAACTGATGTATATAAAAAAATTGGAAATTAATTTTTGTCTTACTTTATAAAATTTAAAAAATCCTTCACCTTAATAGAAAAAAATAACCGAGTTAGTGGTTAAATGAAAATTTATAAAAATTATGTGACAAAACTATTAATTTTTTTATAAGAACCGCATGTATATTTTGTTTTATATATATGTGACAAAATTAATTAATTAAATAAAAGAAATTAAAAAGAATTTAAGTAAATTGCCAAAATCGTCCCTGAGATTTTATATTTGCCAGTTTCATCCAAATATCCTTCAACTTAACAGAAAAAATAAACTAAGTTAGCGGTTTGGATGAAAATGGCAAAAAAATGCCAAAGATGAAGGGCTATTTAGCAAAAAAAATCATTTTGAATGAAACTGGCAAACAGACCTAAACCCCAGGGACGATTGTGGCAATTTACTCTAGTTTTAATTTAGATGAAAAAAAAAACAAATGATTGCAATCACAATTCTAGAAAGCTTTATAAAATATCAGTTTAGTTTTTTTTTGAATGGCCAACAAAAATTTTATTCAATCAACTAGCAAGAAGCTAGACACCAAATGTACAACCCGGTTACACCAAAAGACCAAAAACCAAAAAACCAATAACACCGGACACTACATTACAATGCAAAAGCTACACCAATCACTCCATGTCCAACCAAGTGATCTCGACCGGTTCTTTATCCAATGGAAACTCATCGATTTTGATTCTTCTATAACCTTAGAAATATTTGGATATTCATTTCCAAAAATAAAATATCAGTTTAGTGACAAACCATTTAAATGTTGAATCTTTAATATTGGAGAAATCATTGGACTTCGGTTTATTTAAGAAAACTATTTTTTTAAGATTTAGATGAAGCGCATACAAAATGGATGTGAAGTGATAGAATGAATCGGAGTCCAACACGTTGATCCAATAAAACAAGTATATAGCGTGTCCCATAAAACAAGATTATAGTGTGATAGACACACGGAAATCCATAATTCTATGAAGCGAGTATTGGTGACCACATCAACATAGAAAACCCTAATTAGTTCCTAGACCCTTTTGTTGGAATCAACTGGATCAAAAACGCAGCAACCCAATGATTTTATGAGAACTCCTCACGACTCTTTTATATATTAATAAAGAACAAAGCAAAACATCCAAGGAATTACATAACCTAACCCATCTATTTATACTAAACTAATTACTTGCTAAACAAGCTATCCTAAACCAATACCAACTCTAATACTTAATTAACCAATAAATATAATAACAAGATAAACCTATTAATTCAAACTAATAATTATCTTTAAACAACTAACTAGTATTTATTATTTTCTTCTCTTTATTGGCACACACAACTTAATCTTTTCTTTAAGTTTATCTCATCCCATAATTTTAGCCGAATCATTAGGATTAACTCTTTACCTTTTATTTAAATCTATTTCTTAAAAGTAGTTCACAGATTTTACCAGTCAATTTACCATTTGCTTATTACCTTAGTAAGGTTTCAAACCTTAACTAAACGTTCGACATTATAACCCGAAGATAGTATATATCGAATCACAAGATCGAAACAACCACAAAGATAAATCACAAAATCAAGTACATCACATGCAACAATACACATCATAAGGGTGGAGGGTATAGAGCTCGGGGACTTGTGCGGGGAAGGGATATCACCGAGCGGTGACTATACCGTGGGTTTGGGGGTATTCGGTGAGGAGGAGAGAGGTAGTGAATTTCGGTGAGTGTTTACCGAAAATGGGGGAGAGAGAGTGATTGAGAAAATAGTGGGTCCTGATGACCGTCGTCAAAGTCAATCAAAAACCTAAATAAGCTACGTAGATAGCGTAAGTAGGGTATCGTATCCACGGGGAATTTGTGGTCAGTGTCGCGTTTTTAACTAAGAACTAAATTAACTAGATTGGGGGTTTTGTGAGTTTGATTATAAAAACTAGAAAGCTAATTAATAAAGTTGTAATCAATACGAGAAAGAATAACCTCTACCCGGAAGCCTAATTACCCGTTTAACATCAAAACCTGTTTACCAATTCAAAACACCACATAGACATGGCCTCGGAATTAATGAATCTGATTAGTTATCAAGGATAGTTTTTAAGATTCACTATGCAACCTAATAACCCGTTTAATTGTATCAACTACCCACCAATTTACTAACCCGCTAACAACGCAAGTAAGTTGCCAATACGCTTAATAAACGACAAGTAATTCAAACACAAGAAACGTTTACCAAGAATCCAACACAAGTGGTCAAGCTGTACCAGTTTACAAGAATCAGAAAACAAATAATTATGTCAAACCGCGTAAACGTTCATCCGGGCGGAAGTCACCGAAAGATTTAGCCGCTCATGGTGATCTTCACAGCTTCGGTTGTCATCCCTAGTTGATCCGACTTCATTGATTGGCTTCAATAATGTTGAATGATGATGAAAACTGTCCCTCTGTTCTCGAATGTGACGGCTGCTGATGAATCCTCTCGACGGCTCCCAAAAGTAATATTATATATCTCTCCTTCTTGCGTCCCAAGGTATCATTCCCTCCACAACCGACTTTCCGACTTTCCTTCTAGTGGCCCCTTTACAAAACCAATCCTTAGCCCAACATATCTTTTAATTCCCTAGCAATTCTCGTGGGCCTTCCCATGGCTACAATATAACCATATAAACAATTAATTAAGTTCATATCCTTATATTTATTTCTTTTCTTCCTTTTACGTTTAAATGGCCATTTATTTTGATTTATATGATAATAGGATCAATTCATTAAGAACATTACTAAACCAATTAATTAATTTCAAGCCAAGTTAACAGAACTTAATTTGTGTTGCCTTCATTTTATTTACTTATTCTATTATGATAATCATTTATATTATCTCCTGATTAGATTAATAAAACCCTTTTAGCTCGTTTCTACCTTAAACATAACAAATGTAAAACCAACTAAAGTAGTACATTTTGTAACGATATCGATGCATTTTTATTATCATTAAAAGAAACTAGAGTATGTCTAAAATGCGCCGATCAAATCCCCACACTTATCTTTTTTCGTCCCGAAAAAATTATTCGCAATGGAATCACAATCAAAACAAATGGCTTTCAATATATTCAATTATTTTATTAAAACAAATCTAAACACACGTTAACCAAGATTGTGAATATACGGTCCACTTAAACCCAACCGCCGGTTTCGAAGCCCTTATTTTCGATCTATTAAGTTCAAGTAATATGTAATCATCTATGGATCCCACACTCAAAAGACTACGACTCCACCTATTCCCGTTTCAAGCTTATGAGATTAAAAGATTTATAATCTACCGCCTTATATAAAAAACTCTTATATTATTCCGATTAAACTTTATGATGGATGAATGGATGATATTGCGAGCTTACATGCTTTTGTATACGATCAGTTCAGTGGACATACGCCACACGAGTCACCATCCCCGTGGTTAATGCCATAAACTTCACGTCTCTTTTTTTTATAACTCCACCTAGAGGGTATGTACCGTATGAGTCGCTATCCCCGCGGCAATACCATAGGCTTTGTTTTTTTTTCTTTTTTCTTTTTACATGTGCTCAGATGAATAGATGGAATATATATATTTTTTTTTGGGCACCACACTGTTTCGGATTTGTTTTCACAAAAAGAAACAGGCGTGCCAGTTTAATCGGAAAAACTTATAAGTTTTTTACTTATGACGTACCCCTTATACTTTCCACAGTTTCAGTTTTACCATAGCTCCTAAGGCGGGAACCCACAAGACTCCTATTTTAAGTTGTTTTATATCAAGCCTAAGGAACCTTTCAACCGGCTGGGCCTACCCACATATCCTAAATTAGACGCGTGACAGATTTTTTATTATCTCATATATATAGTAATCGAAAAGCCACTGATTCAATTACACCTATCATTTTCCATTTTATGCGAAAACCTTTACGGGACATTTTCTAATTTTCATTTTTATGGATTTTTTTTTTTTTGATTTTTTTAATTTTTACGACACTAACACTAATTACAACACACTAGACGCTAGTCTCCCTCCCCACACTTATTTCCTTCATTGTCCTCAATGGAGCGAGAAACTATCTACGACACAACTTCCTAAATAAAACAAAGTACAAAGATAAATGGAACAAACTCCCCTGATTTGACGCGGTAGAATCCTCATAAGTCGTGTTCCACAGCAACCGTATAGCATTTCTTTCGCGGCTGCATTCGACACGGGACGCTTGTCTTTACATAATTTGAATCACTTTCGTCCAAATGGAGATTGAGTATGGACAAAAGCGATCGACACCTGCAAAACAAATCTCACAAGCTCCCAAAAACAGGTTAAACGGTTAATAAACAAAGAGAAACGAGTGAAAATCGGGTTTTTTTTTTAATGTACTTACAACCCGAGCCCCTACTATCAACCGGCCTATTTTTCGCTCAAACTTACTCGCCTCGACACTAATCATCCGCTCATCGACATTACCGCCTAATAAACATGCACCGAATAGAGCATCGATGTCATCGACCCTTTTCCACACTTTACTTCCCAAACCAATGCCTATATGCCGACTATCATTTCATATTCCTTAAACACTCATCAAACACTTATTATCCGCATCACATTCTCCACTCGCTTCCTTAACCACAATACACCTCGCTCCTATATCCAACATAACGCAACTAAATGATTATACCTCAATAACTACCCACATTAAACAACCTTCATGACAAAAATATCACACGTGTCAATTAACCAAAAATCAAAACCTCATAACTCGCCTTAATCGTCTAGACATGTACTTCGACTTTATCACACGTTCTACCAAACCACTGTGCTAATTACCCAACTCGCACCTAAATACCTGTTTTGCAATATGTCTCAACTCAAAACCAATTTCCGCACAATTTACATTCACTACCCCTGCTCAACAAAATCACAACAACTCCAATTTTATCATAGTTTGAACCTAAATCCAACCTATCTCGATGTGTCTACTGCACTTTCTCTATGTTCACACACAAATTACCGTTAATTACCTTCAATACCCCCCCTTTAACACCACCAAATAACATTCAAATTTGCAACAGTAATAAAGAAACAACCTTAATAACCAGTAAAAATGCAAGCTTCATACCTGGATCGAGATTTAGTTTGGAATTAGAAGAACTATGCAAGCTTTGTTTGTTAACCGGAATCGGAATCGTCTAACGGTCTGCCGCCGGCCGTCGGTTTTAATGGTGGTGGTTATGAATGGTGTTTTCCGATGAGTAACCGGAGATGGTGGGCGTTCGCCGGCGGTTGTGTTGTGGGTGGCGGCAGTGGTTGCCGTGAAGGAGGTGGAGTACGGTGATCTCCGGTGAAGAAGATGGTGAGTTCATGGTTACCGTCGACTGTGTGAGGTATAATTGAAGGCTATGGAGAATCGATGGTGGTGTATAAGGTGCTTGGCGTAGTTGGTGGAAGATGGGTGTGATGTAATGTGTCACCAGAGAAGAAAGAAGAGGGTAGAGGAGAGGTTTTAATTATACTGATCTTAAAAAGGGTTTTGTTTATGAGTTAATATTTAAAAAAAATACTTTTTGACCAATTCTCTAAGCGACACGCGGGAGAACAAGTGATTTTCCCCACGACACGCCCAGGACCCTGTTTTCCAGCCATTTACCCTCTTTCCTTGACCCATGCCTTAGAAATTTTTTTGTTTTTTTCCATGTTTTCACCTCCTTTACCCCAAACGATTTTTTTATGATAAATTGTCAATAAAAACATACCTGGAACTCCTTTTTTTTCATAATTCCTCTCCTCCGAACTATCTCACATCCCTGCAATACTCCGAAAATATACCGAAAACAACCGAAAAATTATGCAAAAACGCTCCAAAAATCATTTTTTCGGGCCGATTTCTTTATGTAATCTTATAATCACTTTGCCCTACCCCCCAAACGAATGTGCTTTGCCCTCAACTGCACTAGAGCTTAACCAAACCTCCTCGAACTTCCCCACACTTGGACGATTGCACGGTTTTGACACAAACTACACTAAACTAAACTAATACGAAAAATAAAATAAACGACAAACCTTAGGCTGCCTCCTAAGAGCGCTAAGTTTTAGATCTTCAGCCAGATCACACCTGCAATCTTCAAGGTGGTTCAAAGATATGCTTACCTCCAGACTTCTCTAGGTTACCTTGCTTCCATTCGTCTGGAAATTTCACAGATTCATACAAGCTGGGCTCAAAATTAACCTCCTCACACCGAACATTACCACCATCCGGTGGTTTTCCTGCTTTTCTTTTCTTTTTCACCGATTCTTCGTTTGTCTCATGTTTTGACCTGTCACACTTAATACCAATCTCATCAGTAGCAACTGCTTCATACAAAGTATCAATAATTTCGTAAGTAATAGATTTTGAATAAACATTAAAAATTAACTTACGATTTTCAGAACTCATAGTAATTACTCCTTCTCTGCAGTTGATTTGAGCATTGGCAGTGTGCAAGAAAAGACGTCCCAATATTACCTTTTGTTGCTCGTTCGTCCTTGTGGATGCATAATCCAACACTAAAAAGTCTACCAAATAATAAAACTCACCAAGCTGAATCTTCACATCCTTAACAACCCCACGCGGTTGTTTCCAAGTATCATCAGCTAGGATCACCTTTCTATCAAAATCATGCAGCGGTCCAAACTCGTACTGATCAAACAAGCTGCTTGGCAGAATATTCGTGCTCGCCCCATAATCCAACAACGCCTTGTGGATTTTCAGCTTCCCTACTTTAATAGGTACGTGCGGTGCTCCTAATTCACTTTATTCACTTCCATCACTTATACCTGCAACTACTTGGGAAGAAGAAGTAAGATTTGTATTAACAATGTCAGAATTAGGAATGGTACTTACCGAATTAACTCTTGCGTGATGTTGCGGATTCTTCGTGGTATCACTAGGCAATCGGCTCGAATCTTTTCTTCCTTGTGCCATCTCGGTCGCCAACTGGGCGACTTGCTTTTCCAATGCTTGATGAGATTTAGCTTGCACTTCTTGGTCTTTTTTGATCAGGTCCCAACCCCTTTTAACCAATCACAATTTTTTTATTTTTTTAACCTACTCAAACACCCTAGGGTGTTTGACTATACCCTCTGATTGAGTGCAAAATGGGGAGTGGAATGGGAAGTTGACATGGCATAATATTATTGGATAGTATTTCACTCAAACACCCTAAGGTGTTTGACTATACCCTCCACCCTAAGTTCTTGCAATTATGCTTTACTAAAATCACAATCACATAAGTAAATCAATCCAAACATCAAATCATCACAAACTAAACGACTTAAAGAGTTTAGTTGGACAACGTACAGTTGAAATCAAACAAACCAAAATAAACAATTGTTTATAAAGTACTCAAACTAAATAGCAAGCAAAAAACTAACTTAATGATTCGGTCTTCAATCTTCAATCTTTTAAGTTTCTTTGATCTTAACAGTTTCCTTCTTCATGCTCCAAAAACTTTACAACCTCCAAAGTCGTATCAGAAACGTCCCAAAATCCCTCTGACACAACAAGTAGTGTCTGCAGGGGTGGAGGCATGTTTGCGCATCATGATTGGTTACACGTCGTCTGCCAAAGGTACTTGTTGTCGCGTCTGTCATCAGGTGTTAGTTGAGATCATGGAGCAGTGAACGGCGCATCCTGATTGGTTACACATGTCATTTTTAATTGTCTTTATTCTTCATCTCAGGTACGGGTATTTTCAATAGAGTTCCTTTTTACTCATCAGCTCAACCACTTTTCTTTATAACCAAGGCACTAATGTGAATCAGTATTGCTTTTCTTTACAACAAAAAAAAAATGATAAATGAAAACCTCGTACAATAACACCTTAGTTTGTCCGAATAAGTTTTTTTTTCTCTCACAAAATTAATAAAAGAAAACACTATAAACCCCATGTCTTAGTTTATTGTATTGGATTTCCTAGAAACAACATTATTTTCGGTTATAGAAGACCCAAGACTTAACATGAGAGGATAAACAGGACTAAATTCCTTATCACCACTTGCCTTCACCTGAACAGCATAATCATCAAGAGTCGCTTTTATACCTTTCCAGATCTGGTCCTCACCCTGTGAATCGAGCCATAGCGAGTACTGTAACGGGCTAAGTTTATTCCTCTGCATCGGGGATTGCAACTCGTCGGGAGCTCGAGAGTAAAGATGATGAAGTATGACACTCGGTGGCAAGTCTTGAAGAAGCGGTGAACCGTTAAGTTGTGACGTTTCAAGGAATATAACGGGTCTGAATGCTCTAAGAGCCCGATACGGTGCACCAAGTTGTTCAACTGGGAATAAGTTCTGACCCACGGCTAGTTCCAGCTCAGCCATGTCTCGGGCCATTCTGAGCTTGCCTGATTCGGATAAAGGCCGTACTAGAGATGCGTGTCGGATAAAGAATATTAGAACCCGAGAAGCCATGCTTCTGACGAGCCGGGTGCAGATGGTTTCAGTCCCGATTGAGATGACTTTGGCTGATGAAGGTAATAGTTTTGATAAAAACTCGGTACGAAAATGAGAAATGTGTTTTTGTAATTCTTCCATGTAAGATGACGAGTTGTTGTCGGTTGAGCCGAAATTCTGGTTGTGGATTTCGAGAATGCATGACTCGAGACTGTTGAGCATGGATTGGAATAAGGATGTGACGGAATCACAGGCGACTTCATATATAGTGTTGAGTGATTGGGATAAGATGTCTGAGGCGATTGGAGGTAATCCTTTTGTCATGGTGGATATGCTTCCATGAATGTCTTGTAAATGCTGGCAGAGGGTGAAGTTTTTCACTTGGGCGGGAGTTGCAGGGCCCGATATTTGGCGGGCTTCAGGGCCTGTTGATATCTACAACCAAAAGGTGCGATTATGATTAATTAACTGATACAACTTACAAACATCATAAAATAAAGAGTAAAATGCCATTTTCGTCCCTGGGGTTTGACCAGTTTTGTGACTTCCGTCCAAAGGTTTGTTCTTCCGCATCTGGGTCCAAAAGGTTTAGAATTTTGCCATGTTCATCCGGCTCGTTAACTCCATCCATTTTTCTTCCCTAAGTCAGGGTTATTTTCGTCTTTTTTGTTAACTTAAAAGAGTGATTTGGTATTTTAAATACTTGTACATTATGCTACATGCTTGTACATAAAGTGAAAAAGACCAAATTGCCCTTTAAGTTAACAGAAAAGACGAAAATACCCCTGATTTAATAGAGAAAAATGGATGGAGTTAACAAGCCAAATGAAAATGGCAAAATTTCAAATCTTTTGGATCTAGATGCGGAAAAACAAACCTTTGGACAAAAGCCGCAAAAACGGTCAAACCTCAAGGACGAAAATGACATTTTACTCTATTAATATTCCAATAAACATTAAAATTACCTGATACTCAGCTCGTTGAGCTAGCAAAAGCAGGACTTTGGAGATCTCACGCAGGACAAGAAGGGTCAAGCGTGCATCTAACTGCACAGCTTCAATCTCTTCTTGAATGCGCGATATAATTCTGGAGATGTGTTCTTTAGAGGGAACACTACCGCGGTTTGACATGGGGAATACACTGTTAACAAGATCAGATAGCCGACTCAAACATAGAGACAAGAAAGCTGTCTGAAACACTTCAATGGCACCAACCATTTGATCTCTACCTTCTACTGTTATAGCAGGTAAAACCCCTTTAACGTCTGTGTCACGTGAGATTCTTTCAACAAGATTTTCAATCATGGACAAGAGTTTTGGATAGCCGACGGTGAAAATCTCTTTAACAAAGCTTGATGCGGTGAAAGTAGATTTCATTTGGTTTGCAAATGATTTGACAATTGCCTCCCAAACACGAGCAGTTAAGAGAGGGTCACCGTCCTATAACGAAAGAACAGAATGTTTAGATGCATCGATAACAAATGTCTATATGTTAAAGGTATACACTAGAAAGCGAATGGCATGTATTCCATCACGGTCCATAAAGAGACTAAAAGTAGTCCAAACAGCAATCAAATAAGCGCATAGGTAGTCAATCGAACACCTAGAGCATAATTGATTAAGCGAGGATCAAGTATGTGCAATGATGCATCAACACTCTTCTTGAGTTTAGTGGGAGAGAAAAGTGTATCAAGTTCAAGTATAAATGAAAAAAAAAGTAAAATATTTTTTTAGTGTTTTTTGAGTTAGAAAGAAAAGAAAAGAAGTGTTATATTTCAATTTCCATGCTCTTGAGTTAGAGAGGAACATAAAAAAGAAACTAAAAAAAGTAAACGTATACCCTTCTTGCGTAAATGATTTCAGCAAACATTTCTTCAAGTCAAGGGTAGCTTTGTCATCAAAATAATAAACAGCTTATATAGCCATCGAGGTTCCTTTTTCTCGAAAATTTCCCACATGAATTTTAAAAAAGAAAATTGGACAAAACTTTCCTCTGGTTCCTTCCTTCTCACATAAAAAAACAAGACCATGAAGAAATCTAAGTTCCTTTTGTTTGAAATCTCTGCATTTTCTTATCTCACAACAATGGTGTAGACATTGTTCTTAAAAGCAATACACAAAGTGGAAGTACCGAAAAACCATGATATCAAATGAGATGTTTAAAATAGAATTCTATGTCTAGCAAACTGCTTGGATCAATAGCATTTCAGCGCATATGCTAGATTAGAAATGAACCACCTTAAATTACTTCATTAGGCTTAAAACAATATACTCTTAAATAAATTGTTTTGCATCAGACTCGGATAGAGCATATTGCATTCCAGATTGAAGATTAAACATGATCCACAATAGAGGCTAGATTAACGAGGGCTATGGCCTAAGGGATAGGTTTCTCCATGATACCTCTAATAATTTTTTTTCAACAAAAGCAATTACTAATATAACACTTAACCAAAACCCACATTCCTTGATTGTAGAAAATTAGCTTTGGGTTTTGGATGAACTTTTGAAAGTGATTAATGTTTGCATAACCTACTTATACAGTTATACTCATAGTTGTTAATAGCGAATAGCGACAAGGGACCTATATGCTACATAGCGAATAGCGACAAATAGCGACCGCTATTTTATAAATAGCAATGCACTAGAAAAAGAATTTTGAAAATTTTTATATGTATATTATATCAAAATACCTTGGTATACATGCTATTTTACATGTATTTAACAAAAACCTAAAAATCCAACTATTTTACAGCTATATCTAATTGCTATTTACATCAAAAAAAAAAAAAAAAAAAACCTAATTGTCGCTATTCACGCTATTAGTCGCTATGACCCAGATAGCGACACTTGGTCGCCTCGCTACATAGCGCTCTATAGCCGCTATTGACAACTATACTTATACCTATGAACAGCAGATTATTTACGGATGGAATGCCATTACGAGACCGTGAGTAACATAAACAATTATAAAAAATACATTTACATACCGTTATTCGTACCATAAACTCAACACCATCTAAGTAAAGCATATCCAACACTGTGTCCAGCAGGCCTTTATATACTACAAATGACTTGGTTCTGATTACTAAATGTCACATAATCACTTCCAGAACTATACATCCAATCACCCTTTTATTTGCAGAAGATTCATCAACATTTATTTTCATGATGTAGGAGGCCTAAGCTTTCTTGCCAGGTATATCAAGAACATGATTGGTAAAGTTAAACGTCACGGTGACGCACAATCTTCTAAGTTCTAACCTCATGCTTGGGGTATATAGGATCTATTCATCAAAAAAACTGCTAGCGGCAATCAAACAAATAATTACAACCTAAAACCTAAGCTTTCTTGGGAGGTACATCAACATCATGATTGTCAAACAACACGGTCACGCACGATCGTCTAACCTCATGCTTGGGGTACATAAGATCTACTCAATAAAAAAACAGCTAGCGACAAACAAACACATAAATCATAATACCAAATCAACATACAGATCCTTTTAGCATCAACAAATAGCAAAAGTAACAACATGAACAACTCACCTGCATAACCTCATCAAGCAACAAAACATGAGTAAATGGATCCCTTTTCTTCGACAACACCCTCTGCAAATGCCAAATCGC
Source organism: Helianthus tuberosus (assembly GCA_030545235.1). Classification (NCBI taxonomy): domain Eukaryota; kingdom Viridiplantae; phylum Streptophyta; class Magnoliopsida; order Asterales; family Asteraceae; genus Helianthus; species Helianthus tuberosus. The sequence continues at coordinate 140,023,432 of CM060451.1, read as the reverse complement.
AACCACAACCGAATGCAACTGATCCATACAGCTACCCATCCTCTGCCACAACGCCTCCTTCGCCTTCCCCCCACTCCCAATCTGCGGCGTACCACTTCTCTGTATCCCACCAGGACCACCAAAACCACCACCGCCACCAGATATCGCCTTCATATCCAGCGCAACACTCACACTCTTCACACCTTGACTCTTATACTTATTAATCAAACCGTCAACCGTCGACCTCAACTCACCTAAATTATAAAACACCTGCAATCCCGCCCCAACCTCCGCCTGATTAAATCCTTCAAGTCCTCGTTCCAACGCCTTCATTCCTTCGGATCTCAACCTCTGTCCTGCTTCAAACACTAACTTCAACTCCTCATCAATCACACCAATTCCAGACAAATCATTCTCATTACACAACCGCAATATCTCACTATGCAACTGAGCCGCTTTAGACAGATCCAGTTTCTGCACATCAGGCTCCGCCATCACCTCCCGAAGCTTCTTCGACAGACGAAGAACTCTGACCGTCGATTGAAGCAGATCAACGGTGGAATGTAGGTTAGAAAGCTGAACCGTTTTCGACCGGATCTGACGGTTAGGATCGGCGATTTCAGATCTGATGCGACGGACGGAGGATTGGAGAGTGGAAACGGCGGAACGGATGGATGCGAGTGACGAATCGGCGTCCTTGACGGAGGATAACTGGGAGAGAAGGTCGTCGTGGCGGTTGAGGACTTCGGACCGGAGCTGTTTTTCGAGGAGGCGGATGCCGTCCTGGATCTTCTCCGCGCGAGCAGCGGCGGTGCCGGAGGAGAGTGCGTCGGAGGAGAATTGTGTGGAGTTGAAATCGGATGAGAGGAATTTGGAGAAAATTGGATCGGATGCGAAGGAATCTAAGAGAGATAAGGAAGAGGATGTACCGGTGGTGGTGGTGGTTCGGTCTTTGAAGGTGGATAGGCGTTGTATGGATGTAAGGTGGACCGCCGGAGATGCCATATTGGCCGGAGAGGGTTTTGGTTGTAACAGAGAAATGAATGATTACTAACTGGTAAGCACCGACGAGACGAGACGAGACGACTTGAATGTTTTAGTTATATATTACTTACTATATATATATAACATCCCCGCTTTTTTTGGCGAGTTTTTCACCACCAGAAAACAGCTGCACCTTTTTAGACAAGATAACGATGGGCGAACGGAGTTCTGTTGTAACTACTCAAATCCGAATGATGGTGGTGATGTAGAGAGATAACACATAGAGAATGTCCGTTTGAAGAGCCGAGTTGTTGACGGTTTTCGATGGAGGAAGACGGTGCCGGAGACACTGGCAGGAGAGATAAAAAAGAATCAACGGAGACGATGATGGTGGTGGTGCTGTTGTCGTTGTGGTGGTGGCTATGTGGTTTTATTGTGGTGGCAGTTTAATTTATGAGGGTGGACCTGGTTGTGTTGTGAAATATAGAGAAAAACTATGTCTATTACACGGGTTGAATAAATGTAATTTTATATATTAAATAATAAAAAATTATATCTTTAAGAACCCCATGTATTGTACTGAATAAATGTAATTATATACTAAATAATAAAAACCAGTGTATTGTATGAGTTGAATAAATCTAATTATATATACTACATAATAAAAAAAAGTTATATTTTTTAAAAACACTGTGTAGTACACGTGTTAAATAAATGTAATTTTGTAACCTTGTATATTACACGGGTTGGATAAATGTAATTTTATAAACTAAACAATAAAAAAAAATTATATCTTTATAAACCCCGTATATTATACAGGTTCAATAAATCCAATTATATAAACTAAATCATTATCATCATCTTCATACTCAGTAAATCACAGCAATAGCAAAGCTAAGGTAGGGTCTGAGGAGGGTAAGATGTAGACAGCCTTACCTCTACCCCGTAGGAACAGAGAGACTGCTTTCAGTGAGAGCCCCGGCTCGATAGTAGTTTTGCATCAAGCCTTGGATATAAGTCACACAACACTCAACAATCGGGACAAAGACCGATTAGTGCATGTTCCCTTTTGTCTTTCTGCTATCAACGCCACCACATGATGATGATGCATGATTAACGGTCCTCCGCTTTTAACGTTATTTTCACGAACTTAGTAAAATAATGTTAAAATTAGTGCAATTTCACTTTTGCCCTCCGAGCATCCACACATATATACATTATATGCACATACCGCAAGCGGGGCGAATATATACTAAATAATAAAAAAAAATGGAGTATATCTTTAAAAACACTATGTATTACACGGGTTAAATAAATGTAATTTTATATAGTAAATAATATGCTATTGGATTCGTTTAAAAAAAACATAAATTTGGTTCGATTTAATTCGAATCAAGTCATAAACTTGGTTAAGTTTAATTCGAATTGATTAGAACCCTAATTTGAAAACTCAAAAACAAAATTATATTATAAGCTTCTCAACAATCGGGACAAAGACCGATTAGTGCATGTTCCCTTTTGTCTTTCTGCTATCAACGCCACCACATGATGATGATGCATGATTAACGGTCCTCCGCTTTTAACGTTATTTTCACGAACTTAGTAAAATAATGTTAAAATTAGTGCAATTTCACTTTTGCCCTCCGGGCATCCACACATATATACATTATATGCGCATACCGCAAGCGGGGCGAATATATACTAAATAAAAAAAAAGTGGAGTATATCTTTAAAAACACCATGTATTACACGGGTTAAATAAATGTAATTTTATATAGTAAATAATATGCTATTGGATTCGTTTAAAAAAAACATAAATTTGGTTCGATTTAATTCGAATCAAGTCATAAACTTGGTTAAGTTTAATTCGAATTGATTAGAACCCTAATTTGAAAACTCAAAAAAAAAATTATATTATAAGCTTCTCTTCCTAATTAGTGTTTTTTAAAGTTTGATCTAATGTCTAATAGTTATTTTGTATATTTTGTTTGTACTTTAAATTTTTTATATGAGCGTATTATTGTTTTTTTAAGTTTAAGATTATTGTTTTGTGCTATTATTTAAAAAATCTTTAATTTATAATTTAAATTTGAAGATAATATATTATTAGATTAAATAGAATGATTCTATCCGACATTCAAAGTAAGATAAGATAAGATCTTATATTAATTGATTATTTATTATTTAATTAATTGATAAAAGATAAGTATGAAAATGCAGGAAATTAAAATGTAGACGCCTTCAATGAGTGACACGTGTCCCAAAGTTGGTTTCTTTTATTATATAGTATAGATTGTAGAGAGAAAGGGATGGGTTAAACTTTGTTATTTAGCACTTGCTGCTGAAGTTTAAGAATCAATCCCTCAAAATACTCAAACACTCTTATATTTTATAAAGTTTATTTTATTAAACCTTTTCTTTTTTAAAGGCCAACAAAGCAATAACATTAAAACAAAGAGTTAAATGCTTGGTTGGTCCCTGTGGTTTGCGAAAATTGCAGACTTGGTCCTAGTGGTTCACTAATTACACGCGTGGTCCTAATAGTTGTAATTTTTGCACTCGGGTTGTCCTTATCACTAACCTAAGTTAAATATCTCAGTTAAGTGTGTGTGAAATGTCTATATTACCCCCATTAAGCTTAAAAAACCAAATATAAATAAGTGCCCATCCCATCCCACCCTTCTTCCCCACTTCATCACCCACCACCACCATTTCCCCAAACCACTGGAAACGATCGATTAACACAATAAACAACACCACATATGCATCAATTACACATAACACACATCAATTTTTAAATAACATAAACAATTAGAAACAAAATTATACAAAATCAAATAATCAGAAACTAAATACGTACCTGGTCGACGATGGTCAGGCAACCTACCAGAAAAAACTATTGTTGGTAAATTCAATTTGAACCAACCTCCACCAGACATCCTCTGACCAACCAACAACCACAACCCCCACACCCTCGCCGCCCCTCGAGTTGATGATTCCGGAGCTGCTCATGAACTTGTTGGATCTGCAAACATACCTGTCGGAAAACGAACCGGCAAACGAGCTGCTCATGAACATAATTATATATCAATTTCAAATCGTTACATCAAGAAAATATAATAGACTGATAACGAACTGGACAGAATCAGACATATCAAATTCAAATCGCTACATCAACGATCCAAAAACGGAAACCGACTGGATTTTGAAAACTTTTGATTTCGACAAATTTACAAAGCTCCGGCGAGTAGAAGAGACGATCGGGGACGACGATGCCGCCGGAAAGGTGGAGGCACGGGGAACTGTGAGAGGATTATTTTGGTGATGAAGGTCGGTAGATCTCCGGTGGGAAGAAAAGAAGTTGGAGGCACAGTGAACAAGATGAGGATGATGATTTTATTGGTATTTTTGTTTTTTAGTTAAGGGTGATCTCGTTATTTCACACACACTTAACTGAGATATTTAACTTAGGTTAGTGATAAGGACCACCCGAGTGCAAAAATTACAACTATTAGGACCACGCGTGTAATTAGTGAACCACTGGGACCAAGTCTGCAATTTTCGCAAACCACAGGGACCAACCAAGCATTTAACTCTAAAACAAAGGCTAACAACTGTTAGCCTAAAATAGACACAGCCACTAATAGTTTACAAAGAAGTCATACGCCAATACATTGTAAGTTAAAAATTTTCCAATCGTTCCATGTCAGGGCAAGAACCTTTGCACGATTTCTCAGCCACAGGAAAGATAAGACTCTAATCTCTTCAAAGACACTATCCAATGCTGGTCGTTTTTTTACTAAAGACTCCATTCCGCACCTTCCAAATACTCCATATCACGATTTGTATAACTGTGTACAGTGTTTTCTTCCACTTTATTGATCCACGGCTATGCACCTGAATCTCAAGTACATCTTTAGCTTCAAAAAAGAAGCAAGGTGGGAGCCTACACCAATGAGACAAACGGTCCCATATTTGTTGTGCAAACTGACAATCCGCAAACAAATGGTCCGAAGTCTCTTCTGGCGCGTCGCACAAACTACATTGGGTATTTGGAATATTAAACCATCTTTTTGCCAAGGCCGCCTTCGTGGGGAGTCTATCTAAGTGAAGCCTCCATGACAGGAAGTTCACTTTGAGTGGGGTCCATCTCTTCCACACAAAAGTAGACGTAACTCCTGCTGCACCAGCCGCCTGCATATGGGACCTCAGACTTTTAACTGAAAAAAACCCGGTCGGGCAAAGAGTCCAGGTCCAACCGTCCTCTCTATCTGTGAGCAAGACAGAAGAGATTGATGACGAAAACTGTTGCAGCTCCCTGATTTCATCCGCTGAATACAGCGCACGGATCCACTTGAGGTTCAAATTACACATTCCATTTACCCGCTTAAACCTTTCCGATACTGCAACGTTTTTCTTTTGTTCTAGGAGGAATAATGTTGGAAATTTGACACACAAAGGCACGTCGAACATCCAGCAATCCTTCCAGAATGCTACCCCTTGACCTGAGCCTACCACACCTTTGAAGCATCTATCGAATTCAATTCCCATAGTTGTTAGCTCATTTGTTATACTTTCCATTTGTTTCCATGGTCCGGCAACCGATAGCTTTGCAGGTATACAACTCCAAGATCTAGCGTTTTGATGTAGGCACCATATTACCTTCCTCCATAGACTATCTTTATCATTTTTAAACCTCCACCACCACTTCCCGAGCATAGAAATATTTGTTTCCATCAACGAACCAAGGCCGGTACCCCCAAACTCTTTTGGAGCCTTTGTGTTGTTCCATACTACCCAAGGCATTCTTTGTATGTCTGATGTTATCCCCCATAAGAAATCACGTCTTAATTTTTCCAACTCCTTCAAGACTCGTTTCGGAGCTTTAAAAAGAGAGAAGTAGTAGGTGGGTATGGCGTTTAACACAGACTTTATTAGGGTCAATCTCCCGCCATAAGCCAACGTATTTGCTTTCTTCTTCTTCTTCCACAGTAGTTCCAAAGCTTCAAAAAGATCTTTAAATGTCTTTAACAGATGTTCAGATTAGAGTTCAAGATTTACTTATCTATGAGAGGAGAATGCTTCATCAACTGTTTATATCTTGATCAGAAGGTCATGTTTTGGTTTTTGAGTATCATATGTTCTTTTGTAAGTCCAACACGTGGATACTATCTGACCAACGAGATATACCCTACTTGGTCAACGTTTGTGAAAAAGTTTCCATACCCGTCGATCCGAATGAAAAGAAGTTCAAGAAATTGCAAGAATGGGTGAGAAAAGATGTGGAGCGTGCTTTAGGTGTGCTAAAAGGAAAATGTGACATACTTAGGAGACACATATGTGCCATGACTGTAGAAAAGATTATGAGCGTGGTGTATACGTGCATCATATTGCACAATGTGATCTTAAAGGACAACGTGTAACACCCCACTCGCGTAATACAACAACACGCGACGGAAATATCGGGGAGTCACGTTACAAATTGCTCACAACTACTGGTACTAAATTGTTTCAATATCATTAACATCGTTTTACAAACAAAGAATACATGTAATTGTTCTTTTGTTTTAGAAGTCTAAGGCCCGTATTGTAAGGACTCTCAAAATTGTCCTAAAAATACCCGTAAGTATAATCTTGGACCCCTGAAACCATACTGTGCATGATAAACTAAGAAAACAAGAAATATGGTCTTCAGGCGGGCCGCGTAAAGGTTAAGCATACTTTACACGGGCCGCGTCAACCCTTGGTTTGACCGGATAAGTATCCAGATCCACGTATCACCCACCTGGCCAACCTATGCATGACCATGCAACCCTATACGTAGACTAGGCGGCCACGCGGGCCGCGTAAGATATAATGGATGGTTTACGCGGGCCGCGTGAACCTCCAATTTCAGCTATAAATAGCTTGTTGCATGCACAGTCCACTGGTATCGATCAAAACTCTCAAAAACGAATTTCTACTGTCCTAAAGTCGAATTTACTTTCAATATTAGCGAGGCGCTGCTCCGATACCGGTTTTAACTCGATCGCTGATACGATTCAATGTCCGATCGATTAAAACTATCCAATGGATGTTTAAGTGTTGCCCACATTAGGGTTATGCTTTGTCATTCGTCGTGAATTCGATGGATGTTTAAGTATCGCACTTTGTCATTCGTTGTGAGGGTTTAATCTCGTGAGTTATCGTAAATGTTGTATTAGTTACTAACCCAGTTCGTGTGCATGTTATTTAATTTAGGTCAAAAAGGCTAATCAGTAGGCTAAGCTCTGTCCAATTAAACTTGCAATGTGAGTCATTCTCTTTTTATCAACTGTTTTACAATACCTCAAATTATTTTCAAATGTTATAATTATAGGGAGTAAGTTGTGGTTATCTTAATCACTGGCTAGTTGGGTATTGTGCACATTACTATTTTCATTGGTTAGGCTAATATATCCTAACAGTGATCGTCGCTACTTGGGGAAAGACCCAATAGTGGTATGACCATCGTCACGCAATGTGACACGGCGCCAGATAAAAAGAAGATAGAAGCCATTGTAATCGCCCTTATGCTGTAATTGATAACTACGTGTCATTTTATTAAATTGAGTGACTCGCCAGCATTTCCCCGCTGATAAAATATTTTTTTTAAAAATGTTTCAGGCGACCTGTTGTAAATCAAGGAAACGTGCTACGGAGCACTAACCAGCTTGAAGAGGTGGCTCAGTTAAAATGAATAAATATGTTTTAATAAATCAGAGAATTTCCTAGTTAAATTTCTCTGTTGTAAATTATGGGATTTATCCCAATTTATGGAATAAAATTTATTGGGCATTTTGAGTTTTAAAAAGATCCTGTTAAAATTCTTCCACTGTCGCATCATAGATACCACGGGTTCCTGTCCCGCGGCTCCTGACCGGGTAAAACCGGGGCTGGGGCTGTGACAGGAAAAGGTGGTATCAGAGCCACTGAACAAGCCACTGATTTAAGCCTATTAAGTATTTCAAAATACTTAATTTTTTTCTAATTGTCATTCTATGATTATGTGATTATATTTGATTATCTGTTAATTTACAGAATGGGTAAGCAAAGAATTTCAGATATCTATCTTAAACTAGATAAATCCTCAAAAGATAAGGGAAGTTCATTCCTATCAAATTCCTCAAGATACTCAGTAGATCCTGAGGAAGGAATATTTGTTCGAAAAGCACAATATGAGGAACCACTTTCTCCTAAGAAAAGAAGCCTTATTATTAGAAAAAGTCAGGAGAAAAGAAAGAAGTCACAACCAAAAGAAATGAGGGTTAATCAAGAAACCCAGGAACTAGGCAATAACCCGCCATGGGAAGATAAATTAGATGAAAAATGGGCGGATCTTTATATGCTAGCCACTGTAGCAGTAAATACAAATCTTTAAATATCCTAATTCAGTTCTAGCAAACCTTATCATTTACAAACCAGAAACTTTACCCAGTAAATACATAAATAAACCCTAGTATGTTTTAATTATCAGTTGTCCTTTGTATTAAATTAGTCACACGGTATGCAATAATACTTAAAAGTTATCTGTGAAATTGTGTTTTAAACTTAATATTTTTACATATATGTTAAACAGCATGAATGAATTATCTGGAGCCCTAGAGAATCTCAACCTCTACCCTGTGAACATAGAAGTTTCTAAAGAATTTACTGGTTACTTTGCTGAGGTGGAAAAACCTATAGAATTTCAAGCTCCACCTTTGGAGAAAGCAAAACCTAAGAAAAGAAGAAGATTTGTAGGTTGGAGACGTGTCCGCAGAAGAAAACCAGCAACTAGAAGAATTCCTAAGATAGAGAATCCCATGGATAAAGGAAAATGGATAGAAATTGAGGAAGATTCAATGCAAGCAGGGATGGAAATTAGGGAAGGTTCTAAGCAAGAGATTGGAGAAAGTTCTAAGCCAACCCAGGAAATGACATTACAAGAAGAGCTAGATTTCATACTGGCAAGCTGTGATACCATTAAGCCTGTCAATGAAAATATTTTTACCTATCCCGCTGAAACTCAAATCCCAATAAACCTAGAACCAGCTATTCCAGACCCTTTGATCCACACCCAACCTTTAGGACAAATGGATGAGTGGTGGACTAACGACTGGCAGTTTCAAAACCTTCTCAACAGCCCCAATACCTTTTTCCCTCAGTTCGACCCAGAACCTATACCAAATCCACCAATGAGTAATGAGAATTTAGCTGAACTCCGCCACTTCGGCGAAGAGTTGATGGATGCAGGGAATAGAATCCGGGAGATAGGAGGACAAATCTCCTGGAAATATGATGAGAGGGAACATCGTTTTTAATATGTTAGCTGACAAGGGAAAAAGGAGATTATGAAACTGTGTTTGTATAAATAATAAAAAGCAGTATGTGTAAAATAAACAATAAAATGGTTGTAAAATAACAGTTTGTATTGAAGTATATTATATTATATAAACATAGAAGTTAAGAAATTGACAATTTAAATGTGTATTTGTTTATATGATTATGTGCGATTAAATTGTTATATTTGGTTGTTTCTTATTGATACTAATTAATTATATAAAATTTATTACCAGATGACAAACGCTGGTAATGAATAAGTTAACGAGGGTAATCAATCCTAGCACAACAATGAGGATCAATTTCTAAATAGGCAAGATATCGAAAATATCGTTGCTCAGGGAATAGCCAATGCTATTCCAGCAATCCTTGCTGCTGCTCGAAATCCAATCGAACCTCAACAAATTGTTCCTAGTAAACGAACTCAGGAAGATAATTTCAGTAATAGTGTAAATGGAGGCGGCAACCATATTAATAACAACAACGATGGGATACAAGCTCCGCTCCTTAAGAAAATGAAAGCTGCAACACCTGGTTGCACTTATAAAGAATTTCTTGCCTGTAAACCAGCTGAGTCTACAGGTAATGAAGGGGCAACTGCTGCACTGCGTTGGTTAGAGAAAACCGAAGTAGTAATTACAATAAGTAAATGTGCCGAGGACGACAAAGTCATGTACGCGTCACATCTTTTCAAAGAAGGGGCGCTAGAATGGTGGAATACAGTACTACAAGCCAAAGGAAGAAATATGGCTTATGCCATAAACTGGGAAGAATTTAAGAGTCTTGTGGAAAGAAAATTATGTCCCGAATATGAAAAAGAGCAAATGGCAAATAAATTCTTGAACCATCGGATGGTGGATATAGACTGTCGAGGGTATACTTCGACATTCTTGGAATATGCGAGAGTTGTACCTACCCTGGCTTCGCCAGAACCAATACTTATTTCCCGTTATATTTGGGGATTAATTGGCGAAATCCGTGACATTGTCAAAGCTGTGAGACCCCGCACTATTGATGATGTTGTGGAATTAGCTAACACCCTAACTGACGGACTGGTACGTACACGAGAAGAAACCCGGAAAAAGGAAGTAGCCCAAAAGATTACCCAAGGATTCCGTATGGGTAACCGTAACAATTTCAAAAGAAGGGGGACTGGGCAATCTTCCACTAGTCCATTTTGCAATACTTGCAAAAGGAAGCATTCTGGAAGATGCAAGGGATATTGCAATTTTTGCAAAATTCCGGGGCATCAAGAAGAAGACTGCAGGAAGAAGAAATTCACAGTTTGCTACAACTGTGGAGAAGCTGGACATATTAAGCCAGACTGCCCTAAATTGGTTAAACCAGTTTATAACAAAGCCAAACCTGCAGAAGGAACTACCAAGAAGAATGTAAGAGCCTTCCAACTGACTACTCAGGAAACAGAGCTAATCCCGGATGTGATAGCTGGTACGTTCCTAGTTCACAACGTTTATGCAAAAGTATTATTTGACTCTGGTGCAAACCAAAGTTTTATAAATACTTCATTCTGCCAAGCACTTAATTTACCCTTAACCCAACTTAGGCAGATTTTCACAGTCGAAACGACAGATGGAAATTCGGTTAACATAGATAAGGTTTTGCAAGAAGGAAAGATAGAACTTTCAGGCCATAAATTTTCTGCAAACTTGTTACCTATGAAATTAGCCGGATTCGATGTGGTGTTAGGAATGGATTGGTTAGTAACCAACCATGCTCGAATTCTTTGTGATAAGAATTCCATAGAAATTCATACACCCACCGGAGAATTAATAGTGATTACAGGAGATAAGCCACGAAAGCTAATGAAGTTCATTTCAGAAATGAAATTGGCTAGTTATTCCAGAAAACAAGAAATGGTGTATATGATTTCAGTAATCATTAACACTAAAGGAAAAGAATTTAAGGACATTCCAGTAGTATCAGAATACTCAGAAGTATTCCCAGAAGAACTGTCTGGATTACCACCTGATAGAGAGGTAGAATTTAGAATTCATCTAATTCCTGGAACTACACTGATAGCCAAGGCACTATATCGGTTAGCACCCACTGAAATGTTAGAATTGAAAAAGCAATTAGATGAATTACTAAGCAAAGGATTTATACAACCTAGTTCATCCCCTTGGGGGGCACCAGTGTTGTTTGTAAAGAAGAAGGATGGTTCGATGCGAATGTGTATCGATTATAGAGAATTAAATAAGGTTACAATTAAGAATCGATACCCATTACCTAGGATTGATGATCTCTTTGATCAACTCCAGGGAGCTAGATACTTTTCTAAGATAGATTTACGCTCCGGATATCATCAATTAAAGGTACAAGAAGAAGACATACCTAAAACTGCTTTCAGAACTAGGTATGGTCATTACGAGTTTACAGTCATGCCCTTTGGGTTAACAAATGCTCCTGCAGCATTTATGGGCATGATGAATAGGATCTGTAAACCGTATTTGGATAAATTTGTAATTGTCTTCATTGATGATATACTTATTTATTCCAAAAGTCAGGAGGAACATTGTGAGCACTGGCATGCACTCTTAACTTTGTTAAGAAAGGAGAAGTTGTACGTCAAATTCTCGAAGTGTGAATTTTGGCTACAAGAAGTGCAATTCTTAGGACATATGGTAAATCACGAAGGCATTCACGTAGATCCTGCTAAGATAGAAGCAATCACCAAATGGAAGGTTCCACAATCAGCAATGGAAATTAGAAGTTTTATAGGTTTAGCTGGATATTATAGACGGTTTATTAAGGATTTTTCTAAGATAGCCGTACCATTAACTAAGCTAACCTGTAAATCAGTTAAGTTTGAATGGGGAACTAAACAAGAAGAAGCCTTTAGGATTTTGAAGCAAAAGTTAACAAATGCTCCAATTCTAGCCTTACCAGAAGGAACAGAAGATTTTGAAGTATATTGTGATGCTTCAAAGCTAGGATTAGGATGTGTGTTAATGCAACGCAAGAAGGTAATTGCGTATGCATTAAGGCAATTGAAAAAGCACGAGGAAAACTATACAACTCATGATTTAGAATTAGGAGCTATAATTTTTGCCCTTAAAATTTGGAGACATTATCTTTATGGAAGTAAGTTTACTGTCTATACAGATCATAAAAGTTTAAGATATATCTTTGGGCAAAAAGAATTAAACATGAGACAAAGAAGAAGGATGGAAATCTTAAGTGACTACGACTGTGATATTCAATATCACGAAGGAAAGGCAAATGTAGTTGCCGATGCCCTAAGTCGTAAGTATCATGAGAAACAACGAAGGGTTCGTGCTCTTAGATTAAATCTACAGTTAGATTTAATGGAATAAGTAAAGAATATTCAAGAAATAGCAATCAAGGACGATGCTGAAGGAATGAAGGGACGAATAAAAGAATTGGAACAAGGAAGTGATGGAATTTGGAGATTCCATAAGAAACGAATTTGGGTACCTAAGCAGGGAGAATTAAGGAATCAAATTCTAGAGAAAGCCCATAAATCTAGATATACCATGCATCCTGGTAACAACAAAATGTACCAAGATTTAATAAATAATTTCTGGTGGATAGGTATGAAAAAGGATATAGCTAGATATGTTTCTAAGTGTCTTACTTGTTCACAAGTTAAGGCAGAACACCAGAAACCTTCAGGGTTACTTCAACAACTAGAGATGCCTGTATGGAAATGGGAACTCATAACAATGGATTTTGTTACTAACTTACCCAAAACCAGAAAAGGTAATGATGCGATTTGGGTAATTGTGGATCGATTAACCAAATCAGCTCATTTTCTACCCATAAAAGAAACCTTTAGCATGGAAAGGTTGGCAAAACTGTATGTGGATGAAATAGTATCCTTACATGGAGTTCCACTCTCCATTGTATCGGATAGAGATAGTCGTTTCACTTCCCATTTCTGGAAAAGTTTCCAGGAAGCCATGGGAACCCGACTAAAAATAAGCACTGCATATCATCCACAAACAGACGGGCAAAGTGAAAGAACAATCCAAACTTTGGAAGACATGCTCCGAGCATGTGTAATAGATTTTGGTGGAAACTGGGACGATCACTTACCTTTAATTGAATTCTCCTATAACAATAGTTATCATTCAAGTATCAAAGCTGCCCCATTCGAAGCACTATACGGACGTAAGTGCAGAACTCCAGTTTGCTGGGCAGAAATAGGAGAAAGTCAATTATCAGGACCAGAGATTGTGCAAGAAACTACCGATAAGATCACTCAAGTCAAGGAAAGACTAAAGACGGCTCGAGATCGCCAGAAGAATGATGCAGATAATTGGCGCAAGCCACTCGAGTTTCAAGTTGGAGACAAAGTACTTTTGAAAGTATCTCCTTGGAAAGGAGTAGTTCGATTCGGTAAGAAAGGAAAGCTAAGTCCAAGATACGTAGGACCATTCCCAGTGATCCAACGTATAGGACCAGTTGCTTATCGTTTACAACTACCAGAAGAGTTAGCTGGAGTACATGACGTGTTTCGTGTATCCAACCTCAAGAAATGCCTATCAGACGAATCTTTGGTAGTACCTCTCCAAGATATAGAGGTAAACGAAAAGTTAAAATTTGTTGAGAAACCTCTTCAGACAGAGGACAGAAAGGTGAAATTTCTCAAACATAAACGGTTAGTACTCGTCAAAGTCAAGTGGGATTCAAGGAGAGGACCTGAATACACTTGGGAACTGGAATCAGAAATGAAGCGAAAGTATCCTCACTTATTCCAATAAATCTCGAGGACGAGATATTAAATAAGGTGGAGAGGATGTAAGGACTCTCAAAATTGTCCTAAAAATACCCGTAAGTATAATCCTGGACCCCTGAAACCATACTGGGCATGATAAACTAAGAAAACAAGAAATATGGTCTTCAGGCGGGCCGCGTAAAGGTTAAGCATACTTTACGCGGGCCGCGTCAACCCTTGGTTTGACTGGAAAAGCATCCGGATCCACGTATCACCCACCTGGCCAACCTATGCATGACCATGCAACCCTAAACGTAGACTAGGCGGCCACGCGGGCCCCGTAAGATATAATGGATGGTTTACGCGGGCCGCGTGAACCTCCAATTTCAGCTATAAATAGCTTGTTGCATGCACAGTCCACTGGTATCGATCAAAACTCTCAAAAACGAATTTCTACTGTCCTAAAGTCGAATTTACTTTCAATATTAGAGGCGCTGCTCCGATATCGGGTATTAACTCGATCGCTGATACGATTCAATGTCCGACCGATTAAAACTATCCAATGGATGTTTAAGTGTTGCCCACATTAGGGTTATGCTTTGTCATTCGTCGTGAATTCGATGGATGTTTAAGTATCGCACTTTGTCATTCGTTGTGAGGGTTTAATCTCGTGAGTTATCGTAAATGCTGTATTAGTTACTAACCCAGTTCGTGTGCATGTTATTTAATTTAGGTCAAAAAGGCTAATCAGTAGGCTAAGCTCTGTCCAATTAAACTTGCAATGTGAGTCATTCTTGTTGGACCGTTTGCGTGACCCTAAACGTCAGTAAAAGTAGTTCATCTCAGTTTACAGAGGCGGAATCAAAGTAAACCAAGTCACAACAGCTTATTCCTTTCAATTTCTTCTCTATTAACACTTTTCTGAGACTTTACAATCGTTTTCTAACAAGATTTTGGCAGCACCTTGTCTCACATACAATGACCTTTGTTAGCTTCAAATGACACACTCAACCCCTATTTATAGTTGTAGCCTGGTAGCTTGAAATGACACATCAGTTTCAAGCTAACAAGCACTTTCAAGCTAACAAGCACTTTCAAGCTAACAAGCACTTTTACATGTAAACCCTAATTCTAACCATCTAGACCTAAGACTTGATTAAGACGTAGTCATCAGACATTCAGTGCACCAACAGACTCCCCCTTGGATGTTGACGAAGTCTTCGGCGTCAAGTCTTTAATCTTTGTCTCTCTTCAAATGCTTGTCATTGTATAGCTCCTTCTTCACACAGGTTCAGGATCTTGTCCTATCTCCATCTTCAGACTTCCCTTTGACTGTTGATCCAGACTCCCCCTTTCACAAACTCCCTCTCTCAATATGCTAGAATCTGAGGTCTTTATCTGGTTCAAGCTTTGACATTTAGCTTCCGTGGGAATAATGAAGTCAAAAACCTGTTTAACCTGCACATCCTCTACCTCAGCATAAGTTTCACAAATTTATAACAGTTAGATTTAAGAAACTTACTGGTAAAAATCATACATTCATCAATCTGTATAGTTACATCAAGTTCAAATGAATGACTTTGATTAACTAAGCACACAATCTTACAAAACATTTGTATATGACATTCAAAGTTTTCAACATATTCTCCCAACCCTCTAGTTCATCAAGTTTAGCACTTGGAATTTTGAAAATCAACTCTCCAACATCAGTTGTCGAAAATCTTTTTGAATTTTGAGTTTAAAGAAATGCAGTAAAGAAATATATACAAACAATATTTTTGTGAGTTTGTGTAAGAGGATCATATCAGTTTATGAGACCAATCACTAGCACCGTTAAGCTTTAATCATTTTAAGTTCTAAACGATTCACATAGATTGTCAGTATACTGGTCCATTTAAATTTTCACACAAAGTTCAACTGCTTCGAGATATGAGTTTAATGTCTTAGATACTTAAACTTAATCACGTGTCCCACCTCAGAATATACTCCCGTATCCAGATCCCAATATTCAGTCTTACAGGTAATTATAACACAAATGATATCTGTAAGGGGTTAATAAATTATGAAGAATCATGAGAGCTCAGGTCAGAACTACCGTTCAGCAGAGAGATCATGACTCAACTTTTGGGTGTGTCCCCTTTAGAGGATCTTTTTTACAACAGTATTGCTAAGCAATTTTATTGTCTTATCATATATGCTGAGGGTGATGCTATGTTTCAAGCATTTGCGGAAAGTATTATTCGAGGACTAGGTCAGAATTTCCATTCAGCAGAAGTCCAGGAATAATACCCCAGATATCACTGAGTATAAAGACCTAGTATATCAGAAAAAGGAATCTTTCAAACAAGATTTCGGGGGTTACCCATATATCCAAGAGATGTTACCCACGATATAAGCAAGTTTGAATTTAGGTTTATATCTCGTCACAATCTACTAAATGTGCAAAAACTACTGACACATCATCAGCGAGACCGTTTATCACATTTGACATTTCAATTCTTTAGCATGCTGTGATAGTCCACTGATTTACTATCATTTCCCCTTTTCACAACAAAACTCATTTTTTTTCTTTTTCAATGTTTTTGGCATTTTCAAATTTTCTAATTTTTTAAAAATTTTTCTCCCCCTAAAATCAAAATATGTTTCAATTTTGATTTTCAAGGAAAATTTGAAAACAAACTATACAAGAAACGTGACAAACTGATATCGAATCGCTTCAATTCGCCATTCACTCGGCTTAACAATCAGAACTCCCCCTGACAACAAACTATTTTCCCATTATGATTTCAAAACACTCAAGTTTGTTTTAATCAAATGGTTTTTTCGGAAAATTAGTTTTATGTGTCATTTCACAAATTCGGGGTTCTTTCATCACATTGTTTACCTTTAACCTCTCATCAGAAAGATAAATCAAGTACAACTTAATGTCCTTGATTAGTCTTTTGTGCTTCGAAATATCACAGTTACCAACCTGTGAATTTCTCAAGAAATATGCCGATTCCTGTTCCACACTTACCAACCTGGGAACTCCGGCAAGTCAGGTTTTTCATGTAAACAAATTCACCCAAGCCTGACCAGCCTTGAGTGATTTTGAATTCTTGTTCAACAATGATGGAAAATTTGCATCATCCATTGTTAAACCTGAATTCTCAGATTTTACCTCAACACTAGGCTCCTCTGGCTTTGACGAGCCAGAATCATTGCCTGCACATGGCTTGTCTGACTTTGACCTGTCAGATTCATTGCCTGATGGTGGCTTGTCTGACTTTGAGACGTCAGATTCATCGCCGACCATTTTCTTCTTCTTTTCTTCTTTCGTCCTCAGATTTGTATCCGATGAATTCATCTTTCTTGACTTTGCAATCGAGTTAGTTGATTCATCAGAACTCTTATTCAATATGTCAGGTGAACCCGAAGACAAAATCTTCTCCAGATACTCTCTCGCCTTCTTCCTTTTCTTTCGCAATCTGTCTTTCTGCCCCTGTGAAAGTTTAACTTGCTTTTCTTGAATTGTCTGATCTTGAACTTTAAGTTCTTGAACCTTCTGTTCTTTGGACTTGACATTGACTGGTTTTTTTGCCATTCTTTGAGATTCAACCCTCGATCTTCCCATTGATCTCCTTGGGCAATCTCTGGCAATATGTCCTCTGATATGACAATTATAGCATCTTCTTGTTTCATAACTCCAATTCTGGCAGTTAACAGCAATGTGTCCTCTCACACCACAGGTGTAACACACTCTGTTATCGTACCATTCACCACTTTCACACCATATGCTTAGATCATAACATTGTCTGGCTTTGTGGTAATCATCACTCTTCTTGAAAACTGGTTTTGGCTTTGAAGCACTGTGGTCAAACCTGCACCACTTATTACCAACATTTTGTGAGTTTTCATTTTTAGATTTTTGTGATTTTTGATAATAATTGGATGACTTATCTGATGAGCTTTTATTTTCATTTTTAGGATTTTTCAAATTTTTAACTTTTTGTTTCTGTTCTGCATTCTTCTTAACATGTTTTTGCTTCGAGCATTCACCTATTTCAGTAGATTACAACACAGTATTTTTAAATTTTTCTTGTAAATCAAAAAATAATTTTCTTTTCTTTTCTTTTTCTTTTTCTTTTTCATCATCAGATATTTCATCACAATCTTCAATTTTGACTTTGTCAAAATTTGTGACATTGTCACTTATTGGGACAGAATTGATCGGTTTTGGACAAACATGTGATGTAGAATTCACAAAACCTTTCAATTTATTCTCAAGCTCGTTAATTTTATTTCGAGCAATTTCAGCTTCATTTTCAAGCCGAATGATTTTCTGAAGATGAGAATTTATTTCAATTTGTTTTTCAAGATTATTCTGAAAAATAACAGATTTTTCATCTTCTAAAATCTTTATTTGACTTTGAAAATCTTTTTCAAATTTTAATTTTTCATTTTCAAAATCTTTTTCAATTTCTTTTAAATTTTTGATTTCCAATGTCAAACTCTCTACATTCTTCAGAAGTTTGTCATTGTCTGTTTCTGATTTTTCGCATTTCGAGCATTTTCCATTCATCTCTCCATCATCAGCTTCTTTCTTTTTCTCGTCTCCAGTTCCTTTTCTAATCCTTTTGATTAATTCAAGAAACTCAACCAAACTTATATTTTCTGAGTTTCTTTATATTTCATTTATTAACTCTTTCTTTTTCTTTTTCTTTTTCTTTTTCTCTTCTTCATCTCCCCACCATTTTCTTTGCCAATAATCATCTTCCTCTTTATACTCCTTGATTATAGCTTCGATATCAAGCGTTTTGTCATCGATCGCAATATTTCCATATTCATCAAGATAACACTCTCTGTCCGGATCCCATCTATTTGCTCTCCTCGCTTCCAGAAAGATACGAGATATTCTAATTATTTTGTTTTCAGCAATCATTTTTCTGTATTGATATTTCTGCTCTTCAGTTCTATCATCTTTCCACGGAATAGGTTCAGATTTTGCCATCTTATACGTACCTGAAAAATCAACAAAACACTTAGAAATTTTAAGTTTTGAAAAATAACAAGTTCAAATGAAATCACTTGAAGCGAAATAGCTTCAAGTAGAATCAGCAACTTTCAAGTGAAACTGATAATGCACAATTCAAGCTATCAAGCTCGTTCAAGCTATCAGGTTCGTTCAAGCTATCAGGCTCGTTCAAGCTATCAGGCTCGTTCAAGCTATCAGACTCAAGCTATCAGGCTATTTCAAGCTATCAGGCTCAAGCTATCAGGCTATTTCAAGCTATCAGGCTCAAGCTATCAGGCTATTTCAAGCTATCAGGCTATTTCAAGCTATCAGGCTATTTCAAGCTACCAGACCTATGATGTCATCATTTCACGAAAAATTTCAAGCTATCAGATGAATTTGATCAGTTTTAAGCCGTGTTTTAGTCCGAAACTTTCAAGGATTAGTTAACTATGTATTTCGCTTGATATGTGTTAATTTCAGGCCATTTCATCCGTGAATTATGGCCGAATCAGAAAAAGAATGAGAAGAAGTAAGTAGAAATGAGAAAATCCGGTAAAATCAAGCTGCTATGGTATGAACTCCTCGTCCTGAGCTCTGATACCACTTGTTGGACCGTTTACGTGACCCTAAACGTCAGTAAAAGTAGTTCATCTCAGTTTACAGAGGCGGAATCAAAGTAAACCAAGTCACAACAGCTTATTCCTTTCAATTTCTTCTCTATTAACACTTTTCTGAGACTTTACAATCGTTTTCTAACAAGATTTTGGCAGCACCTTGTCTCACATACAATGACCTTTGTTAGCTTCAAATGACACACTCAACCCCTATTTATAGTTGTAGCCTGGTAGCTTGAAATGATACATCAGTTTCAAGCTAACAAGCACTTTCAAGCTAACAAGCACTTTCAAGCTAACAAGCACTTTTACATGTAAACCCTAATTCTAACCATCTAGACCTAAGACTTGATTAAGACGTAGTCATCAGACATTCAGTGCACCAACAATTCTTTTTTTATCAACTGTTTTACAATACCTCAAATTATTTTCAAATGTTATAATTACAGGGAGTAAGTTGTGGTTATCTTAATCACTGGCTAGTGGGGTATTGTGCACATTACTATTTTCATTGGTTAGGCTAATATATCCTAACAGTGATCTTCACTACTTGGGGAAAGACCCAATAGTGGTATGACCATCGTCACGCAATGTGACACGGCGCCAGATAAAAATAAGATAGAAGCCATTGTAATCGCCCTTATGCTGTAATTGATAACTACGTGTCATTTTATTAAATTGAGTGACTCGCCAGCATTTCCCCGCTGATAAAATATTTTTTTTAAAATGTTTCAGGCGACCTGCTGTAAATCAAGGAAATGTGCTACGGAGCACTAACCAGCTTGAAGAGGTGGCTCAGTTAAAATGAATAAATATGTTTTAATAAATCAGAGAATTTCCTAGTTAAATTTCTCTGTTGTAAATTATGGGATTTATCCCAATTTATGGAATAAAATTTATTGGGCATTTTGAGTTTTAAAAAGATCCTGTTAAAATTCTTCCGCTGTCGCATCATAGATACCACGGGTTCCTGTCCCGTGGCTCCTGACCGGGTCAAACCGGGGCTGGGGCCGTGACACGTATGCAGTCCTATGCGTTGCATGCTTGAACAGTCGAAAACCTGAAACATATGTGAAACACAGTAAGCATAAAAATGCCGGCGAATACATAGGTTTTATTAGCCAAGTAAATGGCAAAACATTTGGTATTGCAATACTTTAACAGCTACGAGAGCTGTCAATTAAAAATAAATCTTGAAGCCAAAGAATGGCAAAAATTTAGTATTGTAATACATAATCTTAATTGTGAAAACTCGTGACAAATAGGTTTGTATATGGCAATATGATTATTACTAAGTCATTTTTATGCCTTACATCGTAATCTCGTTTAAACCATCGTAAAAACTCGTTAATATGTTATTAGAAATCCAATCAAGGGTTAATAATAACTGTTTTGAAATAAATCAAAACTTATGTAAGTATTATATAAATCAAATCAATGAGTCATGATAATACTTCATATATCTTTCTAAGAATCTAACATATAAAAATATGGGAGATTCTACGAAGATTTCGATAATCAAACATTGAAACAATCATACACAAAATCCTAAAGTGATCCAGATAACGCTACAAGAATAATAAAATAAGAACACTTATATATAGGAAGTACCAGCGGCGTATCCACCATGTTCTTATTTTATTACACCTGTTTCGTTATCTAAATCACAACTACCACATAAACACATAATCGTCAACTTGTTCCATCTCGTAAACACGCATTAAAGTACACAATGAATCCAAACAGGGGCTCCAATATTAGTACTCTAAACATCCCATATAGGTCTAGCTATGAAGATAGATAGATACTACAGGGATCACGTTCTTGTTATATCGTCTAATCTAACACGCATTAAAGTACACAATGAATCCAAACATGGACTTCAATATTAGTACTCTAAACATCCTACAAGTATATCTAGCTATGAAGATAGATAGATACTTCAGGGATCAGGTTCTCGTCACATCGAATCACTGTATCACAACATCCTAAATCCTAATGGTGATTCGGGATAACGGCACGAAGGGTAATACAATAAGCACACTTATTTATAGGAAGTACCAGCGGCGTATCCACCATGTGCTTATTGTATTATCTAGTTTCGTTATCTAAATCACCAACAATCTACACACAACCAACCATCGAGTCGAAAAGTACTTCTTAAAAACCTTACTATGAAGATAGGAAGATCTAAGACTATACTTCAAACATCCTATAAGAATCAATCTATGAAGATAGATAGATGCTATAAAGATTCTAGATAATCACTGTGTTTGCATAATCGGAATAAGACACCTCAAATCACTTAGTAAACACATATATGCCATACATTTCGAAAACAAATCGATTACACATATAAATCACCCCAAAACATTTGAAAACGGTAATAGAGGGGAACTATGTACTCGCCTGAGATTGCATATAGTTCCGGTTCAAAGGGTATAACAAAGCTCAAAAGACCAAGAGTTCAAGTGTTGAAGCGGTTCCTAGTGTAACGGATACTATGTTAGCGAATCGACACCTAAATCAGAAGATCGGGTAGAATGAGGTCTTGTAAACCAAATGAGTATTGGAACTCATGTGATATGGTTTAACAAAGCCTACATTCTAAATCGGAACCTATCCTAAGTGCTTACGACACATTACGACCCATTAAGGTAGCTTATGCTACTTTAACGCGTCGTTCGCGCGAAAGCGCGTTCGAGACGCCTAACTAGTCCTATGACAAGTATTATATGCCCTAACATATTTAAATATGTTGCATAATCAGTTTAAGTGACAAAAGTTGGGTTACATATGCTTAAAATCAAATTATGCATGAAAAGGGCATTTTGGTCATTTTCCTAAGGCATATAAACTACCTATCATAGGACTAACTAAACGAAGTGACCATAAGGTATAACCTCGGAAGGTTATTCCCTATACAACTATGGTCACAATATATGTTTGGTCGGATCCTAATGATCGACCAAACGGGTCGGGTTCGGAAGTCTAAGCGGTTGTTTAGACCGTTTATCTTACGACCCTATATAAGCACTAAACTAACAAGTGACAAGTTAAACATCTTAAAACATGTTTAACTAAGTTAGAAAACAAGTTTGATATCAAAACAAATGGTTTTGATACCCAAGAATAGTTTGGTTGCAAAATACGCATAGGCACGTATTTTGACCGAAACTATGACTCGTCGCTATGCCTAAATAACGTGGTAATCAGTAGGTATAGTCACAAGGGACTATATTACGCTCACGTTGCAAAGTTCAAACGAATTTTGTGTTGACCATTGACTGGTCAAAGCAAAAAGTCAAACACTGTTTGACTTTCACGTATGAAAAACGATAACAAGCATGAAAGAAACTTACAAAGGGTCCAAGCAAGGAAGATTTGAACTCAAACTTTCTCAGGTATGAAGCTTCACAAGGAGAGCTTCAACTTAGAGAAGGAGATTGAGATTCAAATGTGAGGAATGAAGGAAATTCAAGTGGGTATTTATAGGATTTCAAGAACCGTTAGGATCGTTTCTCGTAAATCGTGCTTCAATCTAGACCTTACATGTGTGCCCACTGATTTAGAATACTATGGGTGCCCCCAAAACCATCAAACGGTATTGAGAAAGTTACACAAAAGTGTAACATCCCAAAAACGGGTTTGGTAATCAAACCACGTTAATAGTAAAGACGGGTAAAATACCGTTAGTGGTAAAAAAATTAACCCGATAAAGCTACCCCGAAAATATAAAACTTTATATTAGAATTATAAAGTATAAATAAACAAGAATTTACTAACTAGGAGTTTTAACCTAGTTAGCTACAAGTCTAGAAATAACTTATAATAGGGTTAGAAACAACCAAACTTTAAGTTATTCAAAAGTGGAGGGGCTTATCTTGTAAAATCTGAAACTTAATTAGATAAAAAAAAATAATTAAGGACCAAACACACAAAAGTGTGTCTGGTCGTATATGGGACGCAGGGGGCGACCAGGAGACCTCACCAAGCCCTAGTTCATCACTTAATTCACAAAATTGAAGGTCCAAATCTGCTCAAAAACGAAAATCGAGCATAGATTACTGATCCTCATCACAAGAGGATTACAAGGTATGTAAAATTTGATGAAAACTCTCAACTTGAAATTCTCATGAAATTGGGAAAATCTGATATTTATGGTTGCATGTTTGTTTTATGATGAATTAGGAACAATATAGTGTCTAGGGACAAACCCTAGACAAATACAAGTTGAAATCATGCTTATTTCTTGTGAATTCACAATCACCATTGAAGGTGATAAGTGGGTGTTGTAGGAACATGTTAAACACTAGAATTTTAATTGTTGTTCTAGTGTAATTTGAGTTCTAGGAAGTAAATTAAGATTTTTGTTAATGTGAAAATTGATGTAAACATGCTTAGTTGATGTTAACCATGGCTAAATGACAAGTATTGAGGTTGATAATAAATTGTGAGAAATTATAACCGCAAGGTGTTTGTTAAAATGCCTAAGTGAATGTTTATATGTTGGAATTATGAAAGAAACACGTAATTGGCTAATTTGACTAATTTCGTGTGATATGTAATAGTACGGGTTTTAAACATGATGGTGTATGAGAATCGCCAAATAGAACTTGAATATATGTTAATTTTAGTTCTAGTTCTTAATTTGACAAAGATGAAGTTGAGAAGATGGTAAAATTAGGATTCATATGATGACTTCTTGAAATAGATGATGTTTTGACATCTCTTAGCCTACAATCACTGTGCTATAGGTTTCTAACCATTACCAAGAGTCTAATAAGGGTTATAGCCATGGAAATGGGTTGCATTTGATGGTTTGGGTCGAATTTGAAAGGACCCTAAACATGATTTTCGTAGCTTTTTATATGTATTTTGACTAATCTTAAAAAAATCATATAAAATCAACCGTTTATCCGATTTGGGTGTTCTATACCTTTTCGGAAAGCTTATGAAGTAAATTTTTACTGTTTTCAATCATAAGAAACAAATGTGGTTGTTAAATAGGCCAAATAGGCGAATTAAAACTGGTGTTCAGAACTTGAAAGATGTTGAAAAATGAAAATATAGTTGCTGAGCTGATTTTATAAAAATCATAGAAAATTCGTTAGAAGGCGTACCTTATATGCTTGCGAAGGTATTGGAGCGTTCTACGATCCATCTTTGAACATGTTTATCTAATTCAGATTTTAAAAGGGTCAAAATGGTCAATTACAGCAGCTGAATAGAAAATCGCTGCACATAAATAATGTTCTTATTAACCAAGAAAAAGGCATAGGATTGTATATACTTGCTTTAGGCATGAATTATTGATTGTTGGGAACAAATAACACTTTATATGACATGCTTAAAGTGTTTAAAATCACTTACTAACTAGTTGTATAAGTAACTTCACTAACGGGTCAAACGGTTAGTGAATGAAAAGAATTATGGTATGAAACTAGTTGTTGAATGTATGGCATGCTTTGATTGATAAGTGTGTAAAAAAAAAGGTTCCATAGGGTGATGGCCATTATATAGAATGACCAATCTAACCATCTTATAGATGTTATGATATAGTTGCTAAACAAGCTAGGTGGGAGCTTGGAAAGGAACGGGTCAAACGGATCATGGATGCGAAGAATGTTTGCGCGGACGCGAGGTAAGTAGAGCTTACGCCCTTTACATTATTTGCAAAGTTACTTAATTTCAAGTATAGATATGAATGCTACTAAGTGGTTGATATATGATATTCCGACACGATTCAATGAGAGTCGGAATGAGGGAAAATGGTAAAAAAATTATGGATTATAGTAAAAAGGGGTAAAGCGGTAAATTAGTCATGTAATGACGAATAAATAAAAAAACCAGTTTTAAGTAAAACAAGTTCAAAGGAAAATCGGGATAGGTTTAAAAGGGGTGAAATGGTAATTAAATACCATCTCATACGGACAAATGGTCAATTAGACTAAATGGGTCAAATGATGTGGTTAACACCATTTGACAATAACATTTGACAATCGCTTGTTGAGTTTTGTAATCACAGGAAAATAACATAAGCTTGCGTTGCTTTAACTAGAAAGATTTAAAGCAAAAAGTTATGTAAACGGGTCAATACCTTGACCCGAGCCAGGTACGCATAGTTAAGTTGCTAGATAAACATGCAAATATGGGTCAAATAATTAACGAGAGTCCTTCGTCGTAAATGAGGGACTAAAAATGACCAAAATGCCCATGATTTGTAAATCGGGCAAATGACCCTTAGAGGTCGTTTAGATACTAGTATTATGATTATGCAACTCTTAGATATATGTAAGAGTTGTAAGTATAAACCTTGAGAGTCAAATGCCTAAGAACGGGTCAATTACGTAGAATGACTATCCAAAGGGTAAAATTTAGAATAACGGTCCGTTATGTTAAATCCACTACAAAATAGTTGTTGTGGAATATAAGAGGCTATTTAAAAAAAATGGAAATTCGAAGTGTACAAAGAGAAATACGAGTTTGATGCTTAAATGCATGAAAACTTCTAAACGAGTCAAAATAAAGTAGGTGGTAAAATGTTGGCTTAAGTGTAATAAAGAAAAACGTAAACCGGGTAACGGGAGCGTAAACTATATGAATAATGGATCCGGGTAATGGATGATAGCTTAGACATGTTAAGAAACGAACCCCAAGCAATTAAAATGAGTTTGGATAGGTTTGGATGCAAATTTGATGAAAAATAAACGTGCAGAGTTGACACGGGCGGGTGAACTTTTGACACGGCCGGGTAAAGGGGCTGTGAAAAATATATGTTAAGCTGACACGGCCGGGTGATCTTTTGACACGGCCGGGTGAAGGGGCTGAAAACAAAATATATAATTTCTTGTATTTAATTATTTTGTTCAAATGCCTTGATTTCTAATCCCATATAACTTGTTTAAACTTGTTATTTAACTATCAAAACTAACTTTTAAGTTGGTTTTGATCATAGGTGATTGCCAAGAGTGCCCGGATGAAGATCAAGCTCGAAGAAGAACCGAACACGATAAAGTTAAAAGCTTCCGCACGACGTTTCGTCGTAACTTTAAACGACGAACTCAAATTCATTAAGTTGTATTATTTTCAAATTGTAAAAGTTTTAATTATCCCGTATTATTCAACATCACGTATGTACAATTACATGTTTACTTTCGTAATTTATACGAAAACCTTTAAAATAATAACAAGGGTGTTACAAGTTGGTAATCAGAGCTCATGGTTAAAAAGTAAAGTGTGTTCGGTTCGAGGCTTGATCGAAAATCCGGTAAGTACGTGTATTTTAATGGTTTAGCATGTTAAAGTGTTGTAAACAACACATAGGGTTATCGTGTAATATACGATACCTCAATTAAATAATAGATATAGTTAACAAAATTACGTGCGTTAACACGTATAGTAGAAAAGCCTTGTATTATGATACGGGCATTTAGTAAAGTTGACATTACTAACTTTTATGAATGTTTTAATTGGAGGAAACTCGCATTTGAAGATGACGAGGGTTGAACAAATTACGGATATGATAGAGGAACGGTCCGAAGTATGACAAGAGGAGCATGCTCACCAAGGACTAAATCGCGTAACGACCGCGAACAAGGTTAATGGCAAGGAACGCCCGTCGGGGCAAACATTACCAGGTGCACGCTTTTAAATGTAAACGCACAAATAGCAATATGCAACAAACATGTAGAGAATGATTGTTGCATATGTAAATTAGAAACTTGGAAAAAACGAATAGAAAATGTATTCGGGATATTGTTCCCAAGAGAAACAAATAGAGGCATTACTTACATAGGGCGTGATGTGAAAACTATAAAAAGGTCATGCGTGTCATGTGTTAATCGCTTACTCTGGCCAAGTAAGTAGTGGCATATGATACCATGAACTTCTTATAGCGGACACATTTACATCCGATGTAGTAAGGACGAGGTGAATGGGACAAATTAAAAAGTACCCAAATGAAACAAATGAACAAAATAGTTGATAATAATGTAAACGCACAGCCGGGTGACGGAAGCGTATTACATTAGGATAATGAGCCCGAGAGAAGGGACAAGGATTAATGTAAATGATGATATAAATGAATGATCAAAAGAAAATTCACGAAAATAAGTTATCTTGGACGAAAGGGCCATGGTGAACAATATGGGCAAGTAAAACCAAAGTATAGATGATCCGCCGGGTCATAAAAACAAAGGTGTTGCCCACACGAAAAAGATAATCAAGGTTGTTAACTTTAGTCGTAGTAAAGCAAGGATAACGATGATAATCGTCACTCATAATTAATAAGGCCGCCAATGGTGGTCACGTAAAGAATAAAAGACATGGTCGAAGAAAAGCGACGGATTTCGCTAAGATGACCAAGTAAATCGAAATGAAGTTTTAATGCATACCGGAAGGGGTGCAATGATAACGATTTCGGTAAAACACCCGGTTGATGGGTAAGGAATTAAACGCATGCGTAGACTGAGAAACAGGAACGCGTATGGAAAGTCAAAAAGACTCGGGTTTTGGGTCATGACTAAAGGACGATAAGATACTGCAAATAGAAATTTTGATAAATTACGTTCAACTATTTCAAAGCTGAACGGTTCGAACAAAGACTGAAGTTTGACATTCATAAGTGATGAATTTTCACACGAACAAGTCAAACAAATTTAATAAAGAATGACACTTGCTAAAGTAAGTAAGCGCGAATCGAATAAATAAAAGTGTGAAATATTAATAAACCTATGTAAAGGAGTTATAGGCGTTAAAAACATTAAAATAAAAGAACCTGGGTAATGGGACGTAAAGAAGTATATGTAAGAACCGGGTAACGGTAAGTGTAGGGCAAACTGACGTGTAATCGACGTTAGAAGTCAAGAAGTCAGAAAGATAATTCGAAAGAAAACAATGTAGCCTTAGACTACGGTCAAGGTCAAACGAAATCTAAAAAGTAAAGGTGAATAATTCTAAACATAAAAAGGGGTGCCTTAACGCCATATGCGTATATAAACGTATATACATTTGAATAAAGACTCGAATAAAAGATGATCTACGGGATCATCATAACCTACGAGATATTAATTAGTGTAACGGTCTACGGGGCCAAAATGACCCACGGGTCATGAATTGAAGCAAAGGGATCATAAGGGCCTCGCCTTAAAGAGGTGAAAGCTTAAGGAAATAGCCTACGAGGTTAAGTGAAGGAACCTACGGGTCAATAGTGTAAAGTGAGGGAACTTGTTACGAATCCCCGCGTAAAACGAGAACGGAAAACAATAAATTATGGGTTGTCAATTTCCTTGATATGAGTAATTGACATAGTTAACGAGAAAAAAAAACGTTAAACTAAAAATTCAGTTTTAGTAAGAAATAACGTTTTAACAAATATGAATACTATAAGGCGAATTTGGAAATAACAAATATCAAAGAGTATGGGTTTTAACATCGATAAGTGCGAGACGATACATTCGAAAAGAAGAAGTATGATAAAGAAACGTTGAATTAAACTTAAACGTGATGTGACACGCTCACGGACAAGAAAAGAAATATAGAAAATGATCACGTTGTAACGTGAGTTACGGGGTATGAAGTGACGCCGACTAATTAGTCTAGCCGGTAAAACTATTCAAAGTTAAGAAAGCGTCATAACAAATACAAGCGCTTGTTAATATAACACAAGCGCGGGATAGACCTATTAAAAGACTAACGAGACTAAGTGGTCGAGTGACAACTTAGTCAATAAAGATAAAGGGTTATAAGCTGTAAGTAACGGCCCGCGAGGCCTTACACATGAAAGACGTACGCGTCAGTATACATGAAAATTTTTGACCAAAGGAAACAGGAGCCTTGAAAACGAAACTAGGTTCGTTTGATTAAACCAATGAACTACGTAAATAAGGTTTCGGGGACGAAACCTCTTTAAGGGGGGTAGACTTGTAACATCCCAAAAACGGGTTTGGTAATCAAACCACGTTAATAGTAAAGACGGGTAAAATACCGTTAGTGGTAAAAAAATTAACCCGATAAAACTACCCCGAAAATATAAAACTTTATATTAGAATTATAAAGTATAAATAAACAAGAATTTACTAACTAGGAGTTTTAACCTAGTTAGCTACAAGTCTAGAAATAACTTATAATAGGGTTAGAAACAACCAAACTTTAAGTTATTCAAAAGTGGAGGGGCTTATCTTGTAAAATCTGAAACTTAATTAGATAAAAAAAAATAATTAAGGACCAAACACACAAAAGTGTGTCTGGTCGTATATGGGACGCAGGGGGCGACCAGGAGACCTCACCAAGCCCTAGTTCATCACTTAATTCACAAAATTGAAGGTCCAAATCTGCTCAAAAACGAAAATCGAGCATAGATTACTGATCCTCATCACAAGAGGATTACAAGGTATGTAAAATTTGATGAAAACTCTCAACTTGAAATTCTCATGAAATTGGGAAAATCTGATATTTATGGTTGCATGTTTGTTTTATGATGAATTAGGAACAATATAGTGTCTAGGGACAAACCCTAGACAAATACAAGTTGAAATCATGCTTATTTCTTGTGAATTCACAATCACCATTGAAGGTGATAAGTGGGTGTTGTAGGAACATGTTAAACACTAGAATTTTAATTGTTGTTCTAGTGTAATTTGAGTTCTAGGAAGTAAATTAAGATTTTTGTTAATGTGAAAATTGATGTAAACATGCTTAGTTGATGTTAACCATGGCTAAATGACAAGTATTGAGGTTGATAATAAATTGTGAGAAATTATAACCGCAAGGTGTTTGTTAAAATGCCTAAGTGAATGTTTATATGTTGGAATTATGAAAGAAACACGTAATTGGCTAATTTGACTAATTTCGTGTGATATGTAATAGTACGGGTTTTAAACATGATGGTGTATGAGAATCGCCAAATAGAACTTGAATATATGTTAATTTTAGTTCTAGTTCTTAATTTGACAAAGATGAAGTTGAGAAGATGGTAAAATTAGGATTCATATGATGACTTCTTGAAATAGATAATGTTTTGACATCTCTTAGCCTACAATCACTGTGCTATAGGTTTCTAACCATTACCAAGAGTCTAATAAGGGTTATAGCCATGGAAATGGGTTGCATTTGATGGTTTGGGTCGAATTTGAAAGGACCCTAAACATGATTTTCGTAGCTTTTTATATGTATTTTGACTAATCTTAAAAAAATCATATAAAATCAACCGTTTATCCGATTTGGGTGTTCTATACCTTTTCGGAAAGCTTATGAAGTAAATTTTTACTGTTTTCAATCATAAGAAACAAATGTGGTTGTTAAATAGGCCAAATAGGCGAATTAAAACTGGTGTTCAGAACTTGAAAGATGTTGAAAAATGAAAATATAGTTGCTGAGCTGATTTTATAAAAATCATAGAAAATTCGTTAGAAGGCGTACCTTATATGCTTGCGAAGGTATTGGAGCGTTCTACGATCCATCTTTGAACATGTTTATCTAATTCAGATTTTAAAAGGGTCAAAATGGTCAATTACAGCAGCTGAATAGAAAATCGCTGCACATAAATAATGTTCTTATTAACCAAGAAAAAGGCATAGGATTGTATATACTTGCTTTAGGCATGAATTATTGATTGTTGGGAACAAATAACACTTTATATGACATGCTTAAAGTGTTTAAAATCACTTACTAACTAGTTGTATAAGTAACTTCACTAACGGGTCAAACGGTTAGTGAATGAAAAGAATTATGGTATGAAACTAGTTGTTGAATGTATGGCATGCTTTGATTGATAAGTGTGTAAAAAAAAGGTTCCATAGGGTGATGGCCATTATATAGAATGACCAATCTAACCATCTTATGGATGTTATGATATAGTTGCTAAACAAGCTAGGTGGGAGCTTGGAAAGGAACGGGTCAAACGGATCATGGATGCGAAGAATGTTTGCGCGGACGCGAGGTAAGTAGAGCTTACGCCCTTTACATTATTTGCAAAGTTACTTAATTTCAAGTATAGATATGAATGCTACTAAGTGGTTGATATATGATATTCCGACACGATTCAATGAGAGTCGGAATGAGGGAAAATGGTAAAAAAATTATGGATTATAGTAAAAAGGGGTAAAGCGGTAAATTAGTCATGTAATGACGAATAAATAAAAAAACCAGTTTTAAGTAAAACAAGTTCAAAGGAAAATCGGGATAGGTTTAAAAGGGGTGAAATGGTAATTAAATACCATCTCATACGGACAAATGGTCAATTAGACTAAATGGGTCAAATGATGTGGTTAACACCATTTGACAATAACATTTGACAATCGTTTGTTGAGTTTTGTAATCACAGGAAAATAACATAAGCTTGCGTTGCTTTAACTAGAAAGATTTAAAGCAAAAAGTTATGTAAACGGGTCAATACCTTGACCCGAGCCAGGTACGCATAGTTAAGTTGCTAGATAAACATGCAAATATGGGTCAAATAATTAACGAGAGTCCTTCGTCGTAAATGAGGGACTAAAAATGACCAAAATGCCCATGATTTGTAAATCGGGCAAATGACCCTTAGAGGTCGTTTAGATACTAGTATTATGATTATGCAACTCTTAGATATATGTAAGAGTTGTAAGTATAAACCTTGAGAGTCAAATGCCTAAGAACGGGTCAATTACGTAGAATGACTATCCAAAGGGTAAAATTTAGAATAACGGTCCGTTATGTTAAATCCACTACAAAATAGTTGTTGTGGAATATAAGAGGCTATTTAAAAAAAATGGAAATTCGAAGTGTACAAAGAGAAATGCGAGTTTGATGCTTAAATGCATGAAAACTTCTAAACGGGTCAAAGTAAAGTAGGTGGTAAAATGTTGGCTTAAGTGTAATAAAGAAAAACGTAAACCGGGTAACGGGAGCGTAAACTATATGAATAATGGATCCGGGTAATGGATGATAGCTTAGACATGTTAAGAAACGAACCCCAAGCAATTAAAATGAGTTTGGATAGGTTTGGATGCAAATTTGATGAAAAATAAACGTGCAGAGTTGACACGGGCGGGTGAACTTTTGACACGGCCGGGTGAAGGGGCTGTGAAAAATATATGTTAAGCTGACACGGCCGGGTGATCTTTTGACACGGCCGGGTGAAGGGGCTGAAAACAAAATATATAATTTCTTGTATTTAATTATTTTGTTCAAATGCCTTGATTTCTAATCCCATATAACTTGTTTAAACTTGTTATTTAACTATCAAAACTAACTTTTAAGTTGGTTTTGATCATAGGGGATTGCCAAGAGTGCCCGGATGAAGATCAAGCTCGAAGAAGAACCGAACACGATAAAGTTAAAAGCTTCCGCACGACGTTTCGTCGTAACTTTAAACGACGAACTCAAATTCATTAAGTTGTATTATTTTCAAATTGTAAAAGTTTTAATTATCCCGTATTATTCAACATCACGTATGTACAATTACATGTTTATTTTCGTAATTTATACGAAAACTTTTAAAATAATAACAAGGGTGTTACAAAAAGACCCCCAAGTTCAACCCCATTGCTGAAAATGAGTTTTCTGCCCAGATAAGGGGGTGGCGTGCCGCCACCACAAAACCATTAGGCTGTGGCGCGACGCCACTGGTCCCCAGATCCAGAAACTTTCGAATATTGACAGTTTTGGTCCCTGCAACACTTTTAAGCCATTTTTGATGCGTTTAAACCCCGTTAACCTCATTTCAAAGCTCTAAAATGAAGTTAAAGTATAGGGAACATGTATGCTCAAAAACATCTCGGATGTCGTTTCGTTTGGTCGTACGATCGCGTTGTTCGGTTAATTACGACGGAAGTCGTAACGAACGCGAAATCGATCCAAATTACGCGAAGAGTGAAATTCTAACATTCCAAACACTAAAATAAAATATTTTAAGGATAAAAATTTTTTTTGGATGCCCGGATATATTCAGAACGTAAGATATGCGCGTAAATGCAAACTTACGCAGTTTTTAACGCTTTTAGTCCCTATTGATCAAGTAAGCATATTTTCGCATAACGAACTCCTCAAAGCCTATTTCTAAGCTATGTAAACGATATTTAGGGTACGTTTAGCTTATGATCAAGTTCCGGAATGTTCGTTACTATACGAATCAGCAGACTTTCGCAATTTGACGCAAATAGTCCCTGAGAGTGAATAAACTTGTTTTTGACACACCAAAGTCTTCAAAACCTATTTCTAACTTATATAAAAGTTATTTAAGGTATGTTAAGCCAATGTCACTGTTCCGGAGTGTTTGCCGCATTAAACTGATTACGTTTATGCATCAGTTCGCGTATAACTTCCAGAAAGCGATTTAAAACTTGAAAATGAATTAGAATCAAAACGTGAAATTGACAAACGCAAATAAAAAATTTTTGAGACCAAAACACATTGTTTCTTAGATAAAAGATAGTGTCCTATATCATGTGTGTTTACGGAGCACAAGTGTTACACAACGGAAAATCGTTCTCACCGGTCCATATCCGGGATCCTGATGGATCGAGATACACATTATCGACTAAAAATGATCTTGTTGTCCATCTTGCAACTCAAGATCTATCATACCTCGAGGAGGAAGACGCGGAATAGTGTCACACCCTGACTTTTGCGGAAACGTGATTATGTGTGACTTGCTTAATATCATTGCATTCAATCATAACAACCACTATATGATAAAACCAAAGATGACCATCCATTAAATAAGTTTAAAAACATAACATCATTGTTTTAAACATAGACTTCAAATTCGAAGACAAACCATGCAACTTGTTTTTAGAGTTCACAAGGACTCGACAAAAGACATTAAATAAAACCAGGCTTTGAAAGATGCGTCTCATTTAGGATCAGACACACTATCCAAATCCTTAAACATCGAATGACATCTTTTATTCTCAACATAACTTGAAACATCCAAACGCCCGCCAGATCCACTTTTAATTCCCTGAAATACATGTAGTTTGAAAACATCAACAAAAGTTGAGCGAGTTCATGTGTTTGTTTGTGTGCACGAATAAACCTTTGAATTATTGAAAGTATGTATGTATGTTTGTAAATCCCGGTATAAAAGCAACAAGGAAAACAGATCATTAATGGTTTGCAAGGCCAATAATATGTGTGACGTGATGCAGGAAGGCTCAAACCTAGCAGACTTTGCACCGGGCTTCCAGCTGTAAGACATAGTCAACCCATGGGCCAAACCCTGGTCCACATAGGAGGGGCTAGCTACACCCAAATAGATCTATCACTCATGTCCCTCAGTCCAACAACGAGGATTAATGGTCTTAAGAGTTATACCCACCACTCACATGATCTAGCAGTACCCTTCCTTAGCTAACCATACCACATATAAACGTTTGCAAACAGTTTGTAACATGTACTTCACCCCCGAAGTTATAAAACTGAAAACGGTTAAAAGAAAAGGAGGGACATGAACTCACAGTCTTGCGTTCTTCGTAATCACAGTAACTCAAAGCTCCTTCGGATGTACACGACTACCTACAACGTACTAAGGTCTATTAGACGAGCGGTTCGTGCCTTGACTTAGTATTAATTAGTGTCTTTGAGTTACGCTCTTTGTGCCTTCAATATTATTCCATGTTATAATTTTTTGTTAAAATAATTATTATTTTAACTTAAATTATATTTATTAAATTTTGGAATAATAGTTAAAATAATATATTTTAACTTGATACCTTTCAAGTATTTGTACATGTATTTCCTTCCCAAGGATGGGTGTATTTGTATTTGTATTCTTATACTTGTATATTTTTTTCATGCATTGGTGTCGTATTCCGGTGTGTATTTATATATACGAAAATACGTATTTCATGTAATTATTAAGTGTCCTTATACTTAATTTTGTATAAATTTTTCCGGAGTAATATCTTTAATAGAAATTCATCAATATATATTTCCAAAATATATATTTTAAGAAATATTACTTAGAAAAATTATTTATAATTTTTTCCTTGGCAAAAGTATTTATAAATTTCATACAAGTCTCAAAAATAATATATTTTCAAGTCTAACTTAGAAAATATATATGAACTCATTTTTCATCTAAAAATAATATATTTCATGTTTGTTTGAGAAAATATATTTCTTCCAAAACTGATATATCCTTTAGTAACTCTAAGAAAATATATATTTTTATTCACCAAAAATAATATATTTTCTTCTTGCCAAAAATAATATATTTTCTCCTTGTAAAAAATATCATGTATTTTGTAATAATTGTGAAAATCACATTTTCATTCACTTGGTGTCCAAAATATTATTTACC
Organism: Helianthus tuberosus; assembly: GCA_030545235.1. NCBI lineage: Eukaryota > Viridiplantae > Streptophyta > Magnoliopsida > Asterales > Asteraceae > Helianthus > Helianthus tuberosus. Next base: position 139,987,538 of record CM060451.1, on the reverse strand, counting down.
AAAAATATACTTGTGAATCAATTTTCCGGAATATTTTTGAAAGTTATATTCCTTAGTTCGGTTTTACCAACATTATAGGTATTCTTTGTATATTTATTCCTTGGAATTTTGGTAATATTTTGGATTATAATTTCTTGGTATTTTGATGAGTTATATTATTTCAAGTCCTAAAATAATATAACTAATACACATAATATACAAATAATCACACACATGGTGCCTTCTAAATATATATTTCCTAAATACATATTTTGTCACACCCTGACTTTTGCGGAAGCGTGATTATGTGTGACTTGCTTAATATCATTGCATTCAATCATAACAACAACTATATGATAAAACCAAAGGTGATCCATTAAATAAGTTTAAAAACATAACAACATTGTTTGAAACATAGACTTCAAATTCGAGTACAAACAATGCAACTTGTTTTTAGAGTTCACAAGGACTCGACAAAAGACATTAAATAAAACCAGGCTTTGAAAGATGTGTCTTATCTAGGATAAGAAACACAATCCAAATCCTCAGACATCGGATGACACCTTTTATTCTCAACCTCACTTGAAACATCCAAACGCCCGCCAAATCCACTTTTAATTCCCTGAAATACATGTAGTTTGAAAACATCAACAAAAGTTGAGCGAGTTCATGTGTTTGTTTGTGTGCGCGAATAAACCTTTGTAATCATTGAAAGTATGTATGTATGTTTGTAAACTCCTGGTATGAAAGCAACAAGGAAAACAGATCATTAATGGTTTGCAAGGCCATTAATATGTGTGACGTGATGCAGGAAGGCTCAAACCTAGCAGACTTTGCACCGGGCTTCCGGCTGTAAGACATAGTCATCCCATGGGCCAAAACCTGGTCCAACATGGGTGGGGCTCGCTACACCCAAATAGATCTATCACTCATGTCTCTCAGTCCTACAACGAGGATTAATGTCTTAAGCGTTATACCCACCACTCACATGATCTAGCAGTACCCTTCCTTAGCTAACCATACCAAATAATAACGTTTGTAAACAGTTTGTAAAATGTACTTCACCCCCGAAGTTATAAAACTGAAAACAGTTAAAAGAAAAGGGGGACATGGACTCACAGTCTTGCGTTCTTCGTAATCACAGTAACTCAAAGCTTCGCCTGGCGTACACGACTACCTACAACGTACTAAGGTCTATTAGATGAGTGGGTCGTGCCTTGACTTAGTATGGATTAGTGTCTTTGAGTTACGTTTCCTTGTGTCTTCAATATTATTCCAAGTTATACAATTATTTAATAAATATTTTAACTTAAATTTTATTTATTATATTTTGGAATAATCGTTAAAATAATATACTTTAACTTGATACTTTTCAAGTATTTATACAAGTATTTTACTTCACAATGATGGGTATATTTGTATTTGTATTCTTATACTTGTATGTTTTTGCCATGTATTGGTGTCGTATTCCGGTGTGTATTTATACGTACGAAAATACGTATTTCTTGTAATTATTAAGTATCCTTATACTTAATTTTGTATAATTTTTTCCGGAATGATATCTTTGATAGAAATTCATCAATATATATTTCCAAAATATATATATTTTAAGAAATATCACTTAGAAAAATTACGTATAATTTTTCTTTGGCAAAAATATTTGTATTTTCATATAAGTTCCAAAAATAACATATTTTCAAGTCTAACTTGGAAAATATATATAAACTTATTTTTCTCCCCAAAATAATATATTTGATGTTTGTTTGAGAAAATATATATTTCTTCCAAAGATAATATACCTTCTAATAATTCCAAGAAAGCATATATATTCTTATTTGCCAAAAATAATATATTTTCTTCTTGTCAAAAATATGATATAAACTATTAATAATTGTAAAATCATATTTTCATTCACTTGGTGTCCAAAATATTATTTACCAAAATATACTTGTGAATAAATTTTCCGGAATATTTTGTAAGTTGTATCATACTTGTGAATAAATTTTCCGGAATATTTTGTAAGTTGTATCCCTTTGTTCGGTTTCACCAAGATTTCGGGTATTCTTTGTATATTTATTCCTTGGAATTTTGGTAATATTTTGATAGTAATTTCTTGGTATTTTGATGAGTTATATTATTTCAAGTCCTAAAATAATATAACTAATACACGTAATATACAAATAATCACACACATGGTGACTTCTAAATATATATTTTCCTAAATACATATTTAGTCACTTTTATTTACAAAAACCAACCTCCAATATTTGTAATTTTTGTAACAAAAATTATGGCAAACTTTATGTGAAAATCCATGGTTTAAAATATACTTGTGAATATTTGTTTAGAAATATTTTTCTAAGTGTTTAATTTGTAGAAAAATTTTGCCATACTTTCCCCTAAAAATGGAGGTTTCCATGCTTTCAAAGCATATCATTTTCTTTTGTAATTCAACACAATCAATCAACAATAAACAATCTATGCTTACCAATTTTGCCAAAAGCAAGCATAAGCTACCACTTCATGAACTTGAAAATTTATAAAAATTTGTAGTAACTTACTAGTGTATTTAGTAAGTCTTGTTACCTTTTAAAATGTGGTTGATTCTTTAAAAACATCATTTTTAAAGGATTTAGATCTTTACAACTTACAATCATATTTTCTAGAAATGTTTCTTCTTGGATTTCTCTTGTTATATAAGTGTTTCTACACTTGTTTAACCTCTAAAAATAAGGTTTATTTGTTTAAGAACCAAGTTTAAGTGAAACTTGTATTTTTAACTTGGTTTCTTGAAAAATCATCCATGAAATTTTAGATCTACAAGACTCACAACTCACTTTAATCATCATTTTACAAGAAAACATTTTATTCATTCAAGTTCATGACTTTTGTGAGGATGATCCATTAATCTTTAACACTTTCATCCTCTTATATTTTGCTAGATTATGTTTTTAATCATGATCTAGCAAGATTATATGATGATCTACATCATTTACACAAGTAAACAACAATCAACAAGTAAATCAACACATAAACAACATGGTTTCTTCATGATTTAAGCTTATGTTCATGTTTCATTCTCTTGATTCTTAGTGTTCTTCAAGTTAATCATCATGTATCATTCTTTAACCACTTATATAAGATGTAAAATGGAAGGATTAGTGTTCTTACCACTAGCTCAAGGCTAGGGATGATCAAGAGAAGAAATAGAGTGGATAAAGCAAATAGAGAAGGTCCTTGAACTCTCGAAAGCTCCTAGCTTCCTTATGCACCTTCTATCACCCTTGAGTATGCTTGAAATTAGATGAAGATGAGTGAATGATGGTGGTGGTGGTGTTGTTGTTTACGGCCGAGAACAAGCAAGGGAGGGAGAGAAAAAGTGTGTGTTGAGTGTGTGAAAGTTATGAGACTTATGTGCTTAAGGTTAATTTATAAAACCATTTCATGTGTTTAACTCATGGTTCATATGTTCTAAAAGGGCCAACACAATCTATTATTATAACAAAAGAAAATCAAGAGTGGGGCCCTTGTTGGGGCCGTCCACTAGGTGGGGGGGGGGGTAGTAGACTAGGTTTAAACTAATAGTTAATCACTTGGTTAGAAATCAAGTATGTAGTTGGATGTTTAGTTATTAGATATTTATACAGTGTATTATGATGTTTGGGGACCATAACTAGCTTGGTAATGTCAAAACAATGCTTCTAGTGTAAATTTGGTGTTTCGGGTAGTATCCAGTTGTTTGGTTGGTTACCGGTTCGATAAGGTGCTAAACTATGCAGTTTAGTGTGCTTTATGTACCCTTTTGTGACACTTTTGATTCCCGACACTTAGGAAAGCATTCAAGACCATTTAACCATATTTCTGCATGATATTAGATTGCTTAAATGCTGAATTTGCTGATTTTCTGCAGAATTCTGCAGTTTATGTGGGTTTTAGGCACTTTCCGGCACTTAAACTATCTATCACTAGGAAGGCAGTTTTATGATCCTTACTTTCCTACACACTATACTAGTGTCATACTTGGTTTCTGGCCCATTCTGTGTCTCAACACATTGTCTGTCTATGTAATGAACTTCATCAGCATTTTTCTGATAACTGTGCTAACTGTGTTTCGTGCATCATTTGAGTCAAATAAGCTCTCATGCAATAATGATATGTCATTTGCAATATGTGATGCACATGTAAGTATAAAGCAGTAATCAGAAGGCTGTTCAAATCATTAATTGTAATGCAGCACAATCATTAAGCACTAATCATGATTTAATAGTTGTACGGATACCTGAAATTTTGACAGTTGTCACATTCTCCCCCTGTTAAGAAAATTTCGTCCCGAAATTTTAAGCCTTACTACTAGCAGCATGGGAGTTAGGGAACAAATGCAGGTATTTTGCTTTCATGCGGTCTTCACGCTCCCAAGTAAACTCTGGGCCATGACGCGCATTCCATCGAACCTTGACGAGTTTAACACTACTCCTCAGAGTCTTGATAACTTTCCAGTCAGTAACCTCAACGGGTTCTTCGGTAAAGTGGAGTGTGTCGTCAATGTGAACTTCGTCAGCAGGAATAACCACGGTTTCTTGAGTTGGACTTTTCTTCAAATTAGATACATGAAATGTATCATGAACACCATTAAGTTCTGCTGGTAGCTCCAACTTGTATGCTACCGTACCAACTCTTTCCAGGATTCTGAACGATCCGATATATCGTGGGTTTAACTTACCACGCTTCCCAAAGCGTGCCACACCTTTCTAAGGTGAGACTTTTAACAAAACCATATCACCCACTTCAAATTCCAAAGGTTTCCTTCTTTGGTCCGCATAGCTCTTCTGTCGATCACGAGCCGCCTTAATGCACTCTCGAATCTGTATGATCTTATCAGTCGTTTCTTGGACCAGTTCAGGGCCAACCAGTTGTCTATCACCTGCGTCTGCCCAGCATAACAGTGATCGACATTTGCATCCGTAGAGAGCCTCGAACGGTGCAGCTTGAATGCTTGTATGGTAGCTGTTGTTATAGGAGAACTCAACCAAAGGTAGGTGAGTGTCCCAACTGCCACCCAAGTCCATAACGCAAGCACGTAGCATATCTTCTAACGTTTGAATCATTCTTTCGCTCTGACCGTCTGTCTGTGGATGGAAAGCAGTACTCAGATTCAACTGAGAACCAAACGCTTCTTGGAAGGATTGCCAAATCCTTGACACAAATCTTCCATCTCTATCATATATATCGAGATAGGCACTCCATGACGTGCGACTATCTCCCTTAGGTACAGCTCAGCTAGCTTACCTGTGTTATCCTTTTCTCTGATTGGCAAAAAGTGCGCAGACTTTGTCAAACGGTCCACGATTACCCAAATCGTGTCATGACCTCTGGGTGTCTTGGGCAACATCGTTACGAAATCCATTGAGATCTGTTCCCACTTCCACATGGGTATCTCAGGTTGCTGTAGAAGACCTGAATGCTTCTGATACTCGGCCTTCACCTTGGCACAATTCAAACACTTTCCAACATAAGTAGCCACATCACCCTTAAGTCTTGGCCACCAATAATAATCCTTCAAATCTTGGTACATCTTGTCCGATCCTGGGTGGATCGAGTACCTCGATTTATGAGCTTCATCAACAATAACACCTCTAAGACCACCAAAAAGAGGAACCCAAATTCGTCCCATAAAACACAAAGTTCCTTCCTTGTTGGGTACCAACTTTTTCTCCATCCCACGGAGATATTCAGCCTTTAAGTTTTCCTTCTTGAGAGCTTCTCTCTGCGCAGCACGAATGCGCAACGAGAGGTCTGTCTGAATAATCATCTCCAAAGCCCTAACCCTTATGGGCTTGATCCTCTCTTTTCGACTTAAGGCGTCTGCCACCACATTCGCCTTTCCTGGATGATATTTGATTTCGCAATCGTAATCATTTAACAACTCAACCCAACGTCGCTGCCTCATGTTAAGCTCTTTTTGATCGAATATGTGTTGTAGGCTCTTGTGATCTGTAAAGATCATACATCGGGTACCATAAAGGTAATGCCGCTAAATCTTCAAAGCAAACACCACTGCGCCTAATTCCAAATCATGCGTGGTGTAGTTCTTCTCATGAACCTTCAGTTGGCGCGAAGCATAAGCGATAACCTTCTGTCGCTGCATTAGCACACAGCCCAATCCCTGACGCTAGGCATCACCGTATACCATGAAGTCGTCGGTGCCTTCGGGTAGGGATAAAGTAGGTGCATCGCAAAGCTTATTCTTAAGCAACTGAAAAGCTTCTTCTTGTTTATCTCCTCATTCATACTTCTTATCCTTTTGAGTAATGGAGGTCAGCGGTTGAGCGATTTAGAGAAATCCTCAATGAATCTGCGATAATACCCTTCTAAGCCCAAAAACTGTCGGATCTCGGTTGGCGTCTTCGGAGTTTCCCAATTCTTAATCGCCTCGATCTTGGTGGGATCCACATGAATTCCATTTTCATTCACCACGTGACCAAGGAATTGTACCTCACGCAACCAAAACTCGCACTTCGAAAAATTAGCATAGAGCTTCTCATTCTTAAGCAGTTCTAAGATGGCTCTAAGGTGTTGCTCATGCTCTTCTTTCGTCCGTGAATAGATCAAAATATCGTCGATAAACACAATCACGAATTTATCGAGATATGGCTTGCAAACTCGGTTCATCAAGTCCATAAATACTGCCGGCGCGTTTGTCAGACCAAACGACATCACTAGAAACTCATAATGTCCATAACGAGTTCTAAAGGTAGTCTTCAGTATACTCTCTTCTTGAATCCGCAGCTGGTGATAACCTGATTGAAGGTCGATCTTGGAGTAGAAACTCGAACCTTGAAGTTGATCGAATAAATCATCAATTCTCGGCAAAGGATACCTATTCTTGATGGTTAACTTGTTCAGCTCCCGGTAGTCAATGCACATACGAAAACTACTGTCCTTCTTCTTGACAAACAATACCGGAGCTCCCCAAGGCAAGAAGCTTGGTCTAATGAATCCCTTGTCCAAAAGCTCCTGAAGCTGTGTCGACAACTCTTGCATCTCTGAAGGCGCAAGTCGATAAGATGCCTTGGTTACAGGTGCGGCGCCTGGAACCAAGTCAATATGGAATTCGACTTGTCGTTGGGGCGGTAATCCTGGCAAGTCTTCGGGGAAGACTTTAGGACATTCCCTCACTACAGGGATATCTTCGAGCTTCGATTCTTTGGCCTCTTTATCATCAACGTGTACCAAGAAGGCAACATATCCTTTTCGCATAAACTTTCGTGCCTTCAAGCAATTGATAATCCGTAGAGGCGTATCATGCTTTTCTCCGTGTACCACAATCGTTTCTTCATTCGCCATCGGGATGCGGATAATCTTCTCATGGCATAAGATCTCAGCTCGATTACTTGACAACCAATCCATTCCAACTACCACGTCAAAGCTTCCCAACTCAACTGGTAGAAGATCAAGCGTAAACTCACGCTCTCCAAGCTCTATCACACAGCCTCTAATCACTTCGTTTAGCTAGTTCTATCGAGTACGGGATATCTAACTTACTGGCAACTAACCCAAGTATATTCTTAAATTCTAGGGATACAAAACTATAGTCGGCACCGGTATCAAATAACACAGATGCAAAATGTTGGTTGATAGGGAACATACCAGTGACTACGTTCGGATCTTGACGAGCTTCCCTAGCTCCAATGTTGAAGACTCTTCCTTGGGCTTGATTGTTCTTCGGGAAATCTCGCTTGAAGTTCCCTACATCACCACAGCCGAAACAACCTTGGCCGCAACCATTTCCGTTTCCATTTCCGCCCTGGTTGTTGTTTCCTCCGCGGTTTCCGTTACCATCTTGATTTCCAGAACCACCACGATTTCCATTTCCACCATTTCCTCCTTGATTGCGATTTCCATAACCGTTTCCACCATGGTTACCATAGCCACTGCCATTTCCATTTCCTCTCTGACCACCGTTTTCACGACCACTACCAACCCAGCACGTTTCCTTCGAATGACCATTCTTTCCACAGGATTCACATTTCCTAAACCTACATTGGCCGGTATGATGAAACTGGCATACATCACACTTGGGCAGGGTGCCCATGTATCCTTTCCCTTTGTCCTCCGAACTTGCAGCACCAGTCCTGACCTCGGCTGGTGGGTTAGCATCTTTACGCTTGTTAGTACCACTGTTGTTTCCTTGGGTACCCTTCTTGAAATTTGAGAACTTCCTTTTGTTCTCCCCAGACGACTCGACATGAGTCTCTTTCTTCTTCTGCTCAGAGATTGAAAACTTGCCCAAACGAACCGCTTCTTCGGTTAAGGCCACGCTCAAGTCAATGGCCTCAGTGATCGTTGGAGGCTTCGAAGTAGTCACCATGCTCAGAATTTGGGGTGCCAATCCCCAAAGAAAACATTCAACTCGCTTGAACTCTGGCTCTACCATGTAAGGGACAACTCGGGATAAATCATGGAATCTCTGCACGTACTCAGCTATCTTAGGACCATCCATCTTAAGATTCCAAAACTCGGTTTCCAACTTCTGAATCTCAGCCCTTGAGCAATACTTCTTGCGCATCATCTCTTTCATCTCATCCCATGTCATAGCATACATTGCAGCCTCACCTAGAGTCTGAACCTGAAGGTTCCACCATGACAGGGCTCCATCGAGGAATAGTCCAGAAATGTAAGTGACTTGGTGCTCTGTCGCACACTTTCTCATTCGTAGCACATAATCTGTCTTCTCAGCCCATCTTATGAAAGCTACAACACCTCCAGTGCCGTCAAAGTTCAGAGGCTTGCAGTCTAGGAACTGCTTGTAAGTACAGCCTGTACAAGCAACATCATTCACAGAAAGCATTAGCAAACGCACCCGGAATGTCCAAACGTATCGTAATGTGTCTTAGGTGACTTAAACATTACCGTGAGGTGGGTTATTTCCTGAGGTACCTTCGCTGTGTTCAGAGCGTAGGGCCTCATGTTGTGCGATTACCTGTGAAATCCGTTCGTGCAGTTCTGCCTCTGTTGTGGGCAACTGAGCGTTCCTTCGAGGAGGCATCTTCTAAAAGAAGATTGTATATGTCAGGTCTTATTTGTATAATAAGTATATAGTACGTATACGTAATAGCATTTATCATATCAAGTATGTCATTTAGCATCACAATCAAATTACAAACATGTAAATTAACAACGTATTTAATGAGAACATGACGATTGAGCTTCCATTAATCATCGACCACAAATATTGTTACATGTTTTACAAGTGTATCATATCAAAAGGATCACATGGTCACACTACCCTTGTCCCACAAGTCTATCAGTCTACAAAAGTCATATATTTTCAATAGCAATTCATCAATATATATTTCCAAAATATATATTTTAAGAAATATTACTTAGAAAAATCATTTATAATTTTTCCCTTGGCAAAAGTATTTATAAATTTCATACAAGTCTCAAAAATAATACATTTTCAAGTCTAACTTATAAAATATATATGAACTCATTTTTCATCAAAAAATAATATATTTCATGTTTGTTTGAGAAAATATATTTCTTCAAAAAATAATACATCCTTTAGTAACTCTAAGAAAATATATATTTTTATTCACCAAAAATAATATATTTTCTTCTTGCCAAAAATAATATATTTTCTCCTTGTCAGAAATATCATGTATTTTGTAATAATTGTGAAAATCACATTTTCATTCACTTGGTGTCCAAAATATTATTTACCAAAAATATACGTATGAATAAATTTTCCGGAATAATTTTGTAAGTTATATTCCTTAGTTCGGTTTCACCAACATTATAGGTATTCTTTGTATATTTATTCCTTTGAATTTTGGTAATATTTTGGATTGTAATTTCTTTGTATTTTGATGAGTTATATTATTTCAAGTCCTAAAATAATATAACTAATACACATAATATACAAATAATCACACACATGGTGCCTTCTAAATATATATTTTCTAAACTAGTAGAGTGCCCGCCCGATGCGGCGGGGGCGACACTTTGCATTGTGGCACTTATTTCTGGTAGTTTTCTTATTCGTATAATATGTGTGATAACATTATTATGGTGGATATATGTCATAAGTGTTACACATATGTAGAGTTTTGTTTTTTTTTATAAAAATTAATAATCAAAGGACAAAAAATATTGTTTTTTTTATAAAAATTAATAATCAAAAAACAAAAATTATTGTTTTTTTATAAAAATTAATAATCAAAAGACAAAAAATAAAAGATAAGATGTTATAATTGTAAAGTATGTTTATTTTATTGGTTAAATTATAAAGTTTAATTTTATTCTTTAAAGTTCATAACTTTTTTTTAAATATCCACATGGTACTTATCCAATAAACTTTAAGTTTAAAATTTTCGTTTTTATAAAAAAAAACTGGTATTTGACTCGTAAGTACATTTAGACATTTAACTTAAATTGTTAAATTTCGTTTTTTTACAAATATAAAAAAATAGGATATTAAGAGTTTATATATTTATTAACTTTATATCATACTAAGTTCAGATTTTTAGTTCCTAACTAATCTTATCTATATAAGTCTACTTTTAACTTATAATCCCTAAAAATATGCAACACAGTCTAATATGTATCTAGTCAAGTTGGTAAATAATTCTTTTGAAACTGACTAATATTATCTATAACAATAGAGTTGAACTTATAATTCCTAAAAATTTGCAACACAATTTAGTATTTATCTAGTAATGATTGTAAATTTCTGAAGTATTTTATTTATATTATTTGTTACAAAAAATGTTTAAAAATAATTATTTTTTATAAAAACAAAATGTTTTGTTTATAAATAAAGTAAAAAAACTGTTTTACACGTGTAAAGTTTCGTTTTTAATAAAAAATAATAATAAAATGACAAAAAAATTAAAGATAACTTGTTCTAGTTGTAAAATAAGTTTATTTTGTTGGTTAAATGATAAAGTTTATAATTTTATTATTTAAAGTTCATAACTTTTTTTAAATATCCACATGGTTCTCATCCAATAAGCTTAAAGTTTAAAAATTTTGTTTTTATAAAATAAAAAATAGTAGTTGACTCGTAAGTACGTTTTACACCTTTAACTTTAATTGTTAAATTTATATATATATATATATATATATATATATAAATTATATTTTTATAAAATTTTAAAAATAGTTTTTATTAAAAAATAGGATGTTAAGAGTTTATATCTTGATTAACTTTATATCATAGTAAGTTCAGTTTTTTAGTTTAGCTTTAAAGCTTATTACTTTATTATTTTTTAATTAATAAATAAAAATTATTAAATTAATATCCAAAAATAACTGCAATATTTTATAATTTCAGCTTGACTATATCTAACTGCACTATCTATTTATTGCAACGTTAGAATATTAACTTATATAAGTTCAGTTGACTTGTAAATTTAGGATACTAACTTTATTTTGAACTTTATTATTATGGTCCTTCATTATATTAACACCAAAAATAAATTTCAAGTATAAAATAAACTTTATTCATACGTCTAGATCAAAAATAACAATTGAAAATGAAAAAAAAACATAAAAACACTTGATAGATTTCATATTAGACTGCATGAAATCCGTTTCGCTTCTGAATTGACACTTGAGGTATTTTTAATCGGGGTTTCTGGTTTGTGCTTGAATCGGCAGTATCTTCTAATTCCTCTTCTTTGTCATTGTCCTCAGAATCGTTTAAATTAATAACCTCACTTCATTTCCATTCAGAGAGTCTCTTGGATCTCTTCCTTTGAGTCTCAAACTTCTGATCCTTAAAGAGGACAAAAATTGAATACAAAAGTTAAAAAAGATTAAATAAACATTAAAATTACATCTTTACTAAATTCACGTTGAAGATTAAACTTATATGGACTAAACATTGCACCATAAGAAATAATATCAACACTTTTATCACCATCATCCTGCAATAAAACACACATATAATAACATAACGAACATGTTAATATGAAAGATATACGCAAAAATTATACTTGCAACCCAACAAAATCAATACCTTAGAAGCTTGTTCGACAACTGGGTTGTTTAAATTGGCATGTTCATCATGCAACCTGAATCTGAAAAATCAAATAAGTTAACATTCACATAAAAGTAAATAAAAGCAAACAATTATTCACTGCTGCGATATAATAGAACTGACCTTAGAATTTTCAATCTCGCATGCTTGGTTTTTCACAACAATTGAATTCAGAACTGGATCCATTTTTTTACTTTGTTTAGCAATAGATACAGGGGTGTCCTGCTATGTATTTATAGTAGTAACTATAGAAGTGCATTAGAGTTTAGTTTTAGATTTGTCACCCCTTTATTTAGGAAGTTTGTTGTGGTTAGTTTTAAGTTTTTATAAGATATATCTAAGTATAGATATTAGGCAGTTTTAATAAAATAAAATGTGACACATAATATCTTCATTTTATGTTACGGTACTTTTAATTCTTTTTGTTTTGGTTTGCATAGATGGAACTCATCTTTGTAAATTAGGCGCATTAGATCACAAGTATTAATTATTTATACATTAAAGCATTATCGACTTGTACATTTTAATCCGTGCGTCGATATTAAACAAGATAACCATCGAAACGTCGACAAAAATGTGTAGGTCGTCATGCTATATTTGGATTTTTTTTAAACAATATAGTTTATAAGATATGCCAAGAATACGTAAAAAATTATAAGTTTGTTGTGGATGAGTGAATTGTAACTAATTATCTATAATTATAATTATAAATTATAAATATATTAAAAAGCAAATATATTAAAAAGCAAACCTTGTGAATAGTAACTCCACATCACGACAAAAGCCACGTGACAAACCTATTAAATAGTACTTCAGCCGACACTTCCTATTTCTTCTCTGCATCTTGAAGAAACCCTAACATCTCTCAACACACATCTCTCAAGTCACACCAAGTCTCTGCCTCTCTCCCTCTTGCAACTCGGACCACCGGAGTGAGCTCCGGCGACAAGCACATACCCAGCTCCGGTTCTCTTCTCCAGCCGCATACTCACCTCCAATCTCTGGTCTCTCCTTAAGATCGACTGTTCACAAAACGACAGCTCTCTGGAGAATGGCCGGTGTCCGGCGAGGGTGAGAGCGGTGATGAAGTGGTGGCTCGAAGTCGAAACAGAGACGGAGAGGGTCAAGACGGTGGCTGCGTTCTTCCAAAAACCCACCCAACCCTAACACCAAACCCACCATCACCGTCATCCATCATATCTCCGGCCACTTTTTCCAATTCCGATGGCTCTGCATATCGCCAAACGCCTCCTCCGCACCCGCGCCACCACCCCTACCGTCGCACTTTTCTCAGCCGTTGATCGGAGCTTTTCCTCCACCTCTTCCGATCTGATCCGCGCCACTCTCTTCCCCGGTGACGGCATAGGTCCCGAGATCGCCGAATCTGTTAAACAGGTCCGCTTTGTTTTCACGGTTATACTTTTCATCAGAGTTATGATGATTTGATGCTTTACTGTTTAGGTTTTTGTTGTGTTATACTGTTCTTATGTATATTAATTATTATGTTTGTGGTTTGAAATTTCATTGTTGTGTGTTGTTTTGTTGTGAATTTAACACTGTTTGGTTGATGGAATTTACTAATTTCATTTGATATGCAGTTTGAGATCTATGAGTCTGTTGGTTAACCTAATTGTTGGTTTTTGGATGTATATTGGAACTGCTAGCTAATGTTTTCGCTTATTTGTTGAATTATAAAAAATGAAGTTATGTTGTGTGTGTGTTTGCACTTGATCAGGTGTATAAACATGTTGTATTCATTGGGTGAAATTAAGGACATAATTGGTTTTTATACCTCAGTGGTCGAATGGGTGCGCGTGTGTAGCGTAATCGAATTCAAGTGTTTGGAAGATGTATATGTTTAGTTTTCATGATTGATAAAATGTTAGTACTTGGTTCTGATTAAGTGTTATTTTTCTGTATAAAGTATAAGTTGAATCAATGATGAGAAGTGAAGATTACTATTAAACTTTTTTTGTGTGTGTTTGCAATTGGTCTATTTATAAAGCCTCGGTATGTTAATATGTACGGGTCGAAGAATACTTTTATAGTAAACCTACTTTTTGTAAAAGGGTTCAATATACTAAGAAGCAAAAAGATTTTAATTTGTCAAATAGCATTTGATACTTATTGATTATTGGTTTTTGTATTAATCTAGAGCTCTTAAATTCCCCTGCAACTTTTAGAGGTATAGCGAAGAGAGGGACCATTAAGAAGGACAACTAAAGCTCAAATGCGGTTAGTTTTTTTTAATCACTGAAGACTATTTATGTGCAATATCCGATCTCCTCAGCTACAATGTTCAGGTTGAATCCCCTTATTGTTTGCAATAATTCAATTTAAGTAATTTAAGTAGCCGCAACGCGGCGACACGAAAAAAAACCTAGTTTTGTTAAAACATCAGGGATTTAAGTGTAATAAGTTTAGGGACTAAAAAATAAATATTATTTAAAAGACCAAACTACCCTCATTTTAGGGGTCTTTCTATAAATAAAGGGGAGGAAAAGTTCTTATTTTTTGGGTATCTTAAAATACCCCTCCCTCATGCATTATAATATAGTATAGATACATATTTAGTCACTTTTATTTATAAAAACCAACCTCCAATATTTGTAATTTTTGTAACAAAAATTATGGCAAACTTTATGTAAATACTCATGGTTTGAAATATACCTGTAAATATTTGTTTGGAAATATTTTCTAAGTGTTTAATTTTTAGAAAAATTTTGCCATAGTTTCCCCTAAAAATGGAGGTTTCCATACCTTGAAGGCATATCATTTTCTTTTGTAAATCAACAAAATCAATCAACAATAAACAATCTATACTTACCAATTTTGCCAAAATCAAGCATAAACTATCACTTCATGAACTTGAAAATTTATAACAATTTGTAGTAACTTACTAGTGTATTTAGTAAGTCTTGTTACCCTTTAAAGTGTGATTGATTCTTTAAAAACATCATTTTTAAAGAATCTAGCTCTTTACAACTTATAATCATATTTTCTAAAAATGTTTCTTCTTGGATTTTTCTTGTCACATATGTGTTTCTACACTTTATTAACCACAAAAAATGAGGTTTATTTGTTTAAGAACCAAGATTAAGTAAAACTTGTATTTTTAACTTGGTTTCTTGAAAAATCACTCTTGAAATCTTAGATTTACAAGACTTACAACTTACTTTAATAATCATTTTACAAGAAAACATTATATCCTTTCAAGTTCATGTCTTTCATGAGGATGATCTACTAATCCTTAACACTTTCATCCTCTCATCTTGCTAGATTATGTTTTTAATCATGATCTAGCAAGATCATATGATGATCTACATCATTTACATAAGTAAATAACAATCAACAAGTATAACAACACATAAATAACATGATTTCTTCATGATTTAAGCTTATGTTTAAGTTTCATTCTCTTGATTCTTAGTGTTCTTCAAGTTAATCATCATGTATCATTCTTTAACCACTTATATAAGATGTAAAATGGAAGGATTAGTGTTCTTACCACTAGCTCAAGGCTAGGGATGATCAAGAGAAGAAAAGAGGTGGAATAAAGCAAATAGAGAAGGTCTTTCAACTTCTACAAGCTCCTAGCTCCTTTGTGCACCTTTTATCACCCCTTGAGTATACTTGGAATTGTATGAAGATGAGTGAATGATGGTGGTGGTGGTGTTTTTGGTTACGGCCGAAGCCAAGAGGGAGAGAAGAGAGAAAGTGTGTTGAAGTGTTAAGTGAATGAAATGAAGTTATGTCTTGGTGTGTTAACTTATAATCCAACTTCAAGTGATCTACCATTGTGTAATATGTCATTAAAGAGGAAACAAGATCACATATTAAATTAAAAGAAAATCTCTTGGTGGGGGCCATGTTGGGCCGTCCATAGGTAGGGGGGGTAGTAGACTAGGTTTAAACCATATAGTTAGTTCATGGTTGAAATGTAAGTATGTAGTTAGATGTTTAGTTACTAGATATTTATATAATGTGTTATGATGTTCGGGGACCATAACTAGCTTGGTAATGTTAAAACAATGCTTCTAGTTAAAATTTGGTGTTTCGGGTAGTGTCCGGTTGTTCGGTTGGTTACCGGTTCGTTAAGGTGCTAAACTTTGCAGTTTAGTGTGCTTTATGTACCCTTTTGTGACACTATTGATTCCCGACACATAGGAAAGCATTCAGGACCATTTATCCACATTTCTACATAATATTAGAGTGTTAAAATGCTGAATTGCTGATTTTCTGCATAATTCTGCAGTTTGTGTGTGAGTTTTAGGCACTTTCCGGCACTTAAACTATCTCTAGGAAGGCAGTTTTGTGATCCTTACTTTCCTACACACTATACTAGTGTAATACTTGGTTTCTAGCTCATTCTGTGTCTCAACACATTGTCTGTCTATGTACTGAAATCCGTCAGCATTTTTCTGATTTATCTGATAACTGTGCTAACTGTGTTTTGTGCATCATTTGAGTCAATAAAGTTCTCGTGCAATAATGATATGACATTAAGTAATATGTGATGCACATGTATGTATAATGCAATAATCAAAAAGCAGTTTCAAGTCATTAATTGAAATTCAGCACAGTCATTAAGCACTAATCATGGTTTAATAGTTGTACGGATACCTGGAATTTTGACAGTTGTCACAAATAGTTTCATTTTATATATGTGTTTGTCCTTTTTATTAATTGTGTTTTTTATGTAGTTTTATTAGTTTGTTTATTTTAAGTGGTTATTTAATGAAATTTATTTTTTGAATTTATTTAAATTAAAAATAAGGTTTAAGAGAGCCGTCAATGATTTATTGAGAAAAGGTACTTTGTATTCAATTAGATATGACGAGATAAATGTATTACCCTTGAATGTCCCGTCAAATGAAAAGGGTGCTACGTTTTATGGGCGTGTTTGAGATTCCTTTTCAAAATGACTTTTTAACTTCTTTGAAAAGTTAATCACATCACATGCATTCCCAAATATGAATCTATGTGTGGGTCTAAAAGTATCCACAATGCTAACACCAAATCCAATGCAACATTTTCCATCTATCCATCCGAGGGATTTTTTTTAACAGCTAATTTCCTTGATTGTACAGTCCTTTCATTCCTAATCGGTCTTACGTTCGATCTTGTGTAACAATCTTGTGATTACGCGTTGTGATTCTATCCAAACGGTGTGATACGAGCATTGTTAGCAGGGTTAGAGTCTGATTGTTTTAGGCTTTCTTGTTTCTGTTTTGGTGAGATTCTCTTGGAAAAGTCCAGATCTTGATTGCTTAGTAGGTTTGTGATTGATCGCGGCTATCGTTGATAATTTAGCTTGATCGATACGAATCCTATTAACCTCTTATAGATCCGTGATTTGTGGACAAGAGATGGGAGACAAATACCAGCGGTATAGTGGGAGGCCAATAACTACGTTCTACGTAACAAATTTGCCCGAAGGTACGATGAAGTCACTCCTGTGGAAAGCTTTTCTTCCATATGGGAGGGTGAAGGACGCATATGTGGCGAAAAAAAGGGATGCAAGGGGTAACTGGTTTGGATTTGTTCGATATGAAGGAGTTCAGAATATGGAAGAGGTGTTGAAGGGGATGAACAGTGTGAGGATTTTCGAGGCTAAGGTATTGGCGACGGTCGCTAGGTTTGGCAAGGACAACCGTTGGTTCTCGAAAAAACAAAACAATGGCTATGGGATGAATCAAGAATCTAGGGTACAGACCAGTCAGCATCTCAGAAACATGCAGCAAAAAAAACCCGTTAAACTATAGGGTGAACCTGGATAAGGGTAGAGACGGAAGAACGTATGCGGAGGCGACTAGGGGTTTTGAAGGCCATAAACCAAAGCAGAGGATTTCGGTGTATGCAAAGGAAAGAATAGCTCTTTATCCAGACCACTGCATGATGCGATCTGTGATTATAGAACTCATTGACATGAACGGGTTTTCAAAGATTAGTCCTATGTTGATTGAAGGGGGCTACCTGGAGAATCCAATGTCATACATGGGTGGGTTAAGATGCCCTATTGTGTTCAAAGAAAAGAAGATGGCGTTGGAGTTTATCGGAAAAAAGTTGGAGGTTTGGGGCGCACTCTGCTCATCGGCTGTTTTATGGGCAGGACAGGACATTGTTTTTGATAGATTGGCACGGATAAAAATCACCGGAGTCCCCATGCACTTACGTGACAACGACCTTTTCGATCAGATCGGGAGCAAGTTTGGTCGGGTAGTGGATAAATCAACTTTTACATGGGAATCGGTCAATAATTCAGATAGTTTCTGTGGTATCCTAACATCAAACGGGTCAAGAATTAAGGAGGAGATTAAGGTTTGCTGGGGCCAGAAATGGTACACCGCTTGGGTGTCGGAAGTCCAGAATAAGCCGTTCGAAGGTATTTTAGATTGTTTATCATCGGCACAGGGCGACTCGGCAAGTTAATCATCAACATTGTAGTTTAATCCGAACAATGAAGAAGAAGATGGTTAGTTAAGGCCAGATTCCGGCGACGGACAACCGACAGACGGTCGGAAGGAAGACAATAAGACATCTTCCCCAATTTCCCAGGAAAAGGCGGCGGATACGCATGAGTTGCATGGAGAAAATAAAAGGGTGCATGGGGAAAGAGGTTCGGAGAATGCGACGGTACATTCCCCTAGGGGTAAAAATAATAATGAATTACCTCTGAACAAAAGTGTGGACCATACACAGGTGGGTCAGGGATTCAATATGGGCTCTACTGGCGAAGTGGGCTCAGGCCCACCTAATCGCCCCAGGAAACGACCCAGGTGTCAAAGCCCTAGCCTTAGAGAACATGACCCATCTTCAGGGGACTTCCTTAACACAGAACCAGTAGTGTTCGGTAATACAAGTGAGAGTAAGGATTCTTTGGATCTAAACTCTTATGCAATAGTTTAAAATGGTAGTTCTGCCCTAGGATGAGAGGGTGCTAAAAATCACACGGACAACATGGATCCACAGGTAAATGAGGTGTTTGATAAAGTTAGGGCTCCGTTGGAGGAAGTGATCGGAGTGTCGCGCTCCGGTCAAAGATAATATTTATAAGCCCAAATTACCCTTAACAATGTGTTAGCGGTAGTAAGGGGTCGAACCACGAAGAGTATGTGGTTTGTGTGTGGATTCGAATAAATTAAAACAATTGTCACAATATATGAAGCTTGCTAGAATAATTTTGTGTTTTCGTTTAATTGAGAGATATGATTTTTAACTAAATGAATTGATGGGAATGATTAACGACTACTACTTAACGATTGCAAGAAAAATGGTTACTAGAACAATAATGATAAAAAGGAATCACACCCGGTTTCGGTAATTGTTAACCTAGGATTTCTACAAGTTTTAGTTTCAACTCAAATGCATTCGATTAACGGATTTAGTGTACCGTGACTTAGGTGCTACTAGCTATCAACGTCCCGAAGAACGGACAAAAAGACACTTTGTAATCAACACAAGTAAATCCTAACAACGACAATGTACAATCACATATCACCATTTCGCAAAGTCATAACTTTTAACATCGTTCGACAATTCACGAATTCGTAACAAATGTAATACTATTGTCAAAAGTTTCAAAAACCAAACACAAATTGTCACTAAGATGAAACAAGAACAATTCGAAACACTAAAATCAACAACTACCTACACCGGGGTGAAACCGAGATGATTAGCCGCTCATGGTTGATAAAGCTTGATCACCGGATGTTTGGAACGTGAATGAGAACATCTTGAAACTTGGTGGATGAAGGAATGATGGAAGATTAGGGTTTATGGATGATGATGGTGAGATTGATGATGGATTGGATGAATTAGGGTTTGTATGATTGATTGTGTGATGGATTATGATGATTCGGGTTGTAGGTTGATGATAGATGGAATTGGATGGTGAATGGTAGGTGATAATTCCTAATTCTTGGCTCCAAAGTGATATTCAAACCTTCAAGAAAAGTGTAACTCCTGACTTGAATGTTCTCCAACCAATAAAAATCGTTCCCAATACCCAAAAAGTCCAAATTCGCGATTGAGTAAACTGAGGGCCGTCGCCGACGGGCCTGACCCCGTCGCCGACGGGCTCTGGATTTCACAACATCATCCGACGGTCTAACCTTCTGGATACGGACAAACTAGCCGACGGGATTATCCGAAGGGCGTCGCCGACGGCTTGGGACCCGTCGGCGACGGGCTCTCAAAACTCCGAATTCTGATTTTTCTCGTTTCGCTCCCGTTTGATCCGTAATGTGTTCCGGTGCTCCAGTTTTCAACCCGGTGACTCGTAAAGCTCCCGAAAAGCTCCTTAAACTCCATCAAACCTGCAAAACACATTCTTGATTAAAAGTAGGCTATTCGAAACTAAAACTTACGTAAAAACGCCAAGTTAAACAATAACGAGCACCGGTTTTCAACCACGTATCACATCCCCACACTTGTCTTTTGCTTGCCCTCAAGCAAATCTATTTTTCACTTTCACGTGGGTCGAACAACGAATACACATCCCATTCCCGAGACAAAGGTTAAGGTCTATTGTCATACAAAAGTTCAAACTCTTTACAAATTTCACATATTTACCGGTTAAGTGAATAATCACATATAATAATGGTTATCCAAGATTAACCCGCCCGTAAAACTAACGATTCATGCATATCCCCCACAATGTTCTCTCCACTCGGCTTATAGTTTGGCTAATGTGTATAATGTATTAGCACTTCAATCTATTAATCACTCAAAAACCGATTAGAACACGTACCCGCATAGGCTTGCAACTCAATCATTCTCCACCATCGATCACAAATACTAAGCACAAGTCATAAGGTCTTTATAAGGGTTGTAACGGGGCTAGGCTACGGGTAGGGAATTGGATATTTTAAGGTGGCTAAGGTGATGAAAATTTGATTTTATTACAAACCACTAAACTAAACAAAACTAAAAATAAACATCAACTATGAGGCAACAACTTTTGCCTTTTATTCAACAACTACTAACACTTCTTTTTGTGTTTTTCTCAACGCTCTTTCAATCTTTTTCGCAACATTTTTTTTTTTGAATCACAACAACTATACAAACTTAAGCTCCTATAATCGAATTTTCATCACACGGGTTTAAAAAGAAAAGGTTTAAGGCTATGGGCTATAGGGTGGTCAAACGAAAGGTTTAGGCTCAAAATGGGCGACTAGGGGATTTGTTCGGGTAAGGATAGATAAATGGTTTTAAGAGAAAAGGTTTACCTAATGCCTTAATCATTCTCGTGCTTGTATTCGGTCTATAGTCTCAAACGTATCAAAAGTTGCAAGTTCTACAATACGCGACTAATGGTCCACTCAAACAAAGAAACATATAAATGTAAATCTATGATATAAAAGTGGCTCAAACCTCACGTATAAGGGTATGATATGTGATATGCATAAATTGCTAGTTCCTTAGGCGAATTATTCCCAAATAACCACCCGCTAAATACCCGTTATGCTTATTAATTTGAACTTGACCATGACAAAAGACCAAATGGGTTGTGACATCCCTCGTTGACTTGGTTACTTGTGCTTTTAAGATCGCTTTTGAGACAAGAAATTTTGAAAATTTTTTGAAATTTTCCCCCATCCCCACACTTGAGGTAAACATTGTCCTCAATGTATAGAATTTAAATGAATGGGTCAAAATTGAAAACTTTTACTACTCCCCCATCCCCACACTTGAGGTAAACATTGTCCTCAATGTGCAAGAACTAGAGTTTTAAAACGCACAAGGGATGTGACACGTCTAACCTTCCCAAAATCTCACCCCGGAAAATAAAATACAATGTACAATCCACTTATTCCTAACTAAGAATCAAAGTAAAAGGAAACACATGCACCTGATTTTTGTCGCTTGATACTCATATCTCCTTCGCCTCTTCATAAAAACGGTTGTCCCGCGAACATGTTGTACCTACAAATTCTAATCCTTGTGTAGAAGCATGCTTCTCACAACCATCAAAATTTGTTAGTTACCTAGTTCTACCCTTTTTATGAAACATATTACCAAGCCATGTGTTATTTCACTTCAATTTATGTGGACAATAATTTACAGCAACAATAAACCTAACTCACTTTCGTAGGAATCACGGTTGCATTTAGCTTATGCAACAAGCCCTTTTAAACCCCCCAATAGCTTGGGAGGACGAGAGGTCTCGTGAGGGTTATATAGGGAACACACCCACAACGTTCATTTAACTAGGCGAAAATAAATAACATGAAAAAAAAGATAACGGAAACAAAATAATATACAACAACAACAACAAAACATACCATACCTCTACCGTTGATATCGCTCGTTTGGATCCACTGGCGGGTTGGGCTGGTATTGATAACCAGTGAGGGCCTCAAACATCTCCCTATAGTCATCGAGTGGGTTGGACTCTCCTTGTGGCGGTGGTTGGTAAGGAATCGGAATGAAACATGAACCGACTGCCTCGGGCCAATGAGGGATGGGATCGGATGGGCCTAGCGGATGAGGAATATTGGAGTAATCGGTCCACCCCGAGTGTTCGGCGTACGGGAGACCGGCTTGAAGGTCTCTTTGATGGCGCTCCTGGTCGTGGAGTATCTTGGTGTTGTTAATCGCCATTTGGTTAGAGATAGCCAAAGCTCTCCATCGGCGTTGGTCTAATTCCCGGCGCCTAGCCTCCTCTTCTTCCCATGCCCGCCTTCGGGCTGCCTCATCCTCTTGCCTCTTCGCCAACTGTTCCATGTGTGACCTCTGCATTGCTTGGAACAGTTGTTGCTCTTCCATAAACTTATCCATTCTCTCCCGATGGGCTGCTTGAACTGCCCAAAACTCCTGCATTTGAGGTCCCTATGCCTCCTCATAGGCTTCCCTCCTTCGGTTATACTCTCGGCCTTCACCTATGCATGCAGAGACATTGTCATATATCTCTTGCTGTCCCCGATCAAAATTCTTGTAGGAGGGCACCCGTCTAGTGGTCACAAAGCCCGCCACATCTGCATTAATTTCTCTATGCGGCCTCATGTATCTTTGTCGTGGTCTTTGTGGACCGGAGGGTTCAACTTCCTCCTCTTCATCACCCATCTCTTCATCTTCTCCCGATTCCGGTGGTGCCCCTGAAGTAAGGAACTCATACTTATGACCCAACTTGTCGGTCACAACATACTTGTTCCCCGAGAGTTTAACTTCTATATTCCAGTTCTTCTTCATGGAGGCCTTGTTAATTTCCTCCAACGGTTTAGTTACCCATAGTGATTCCGAAGGTAAGCAATTTTGTTGAACAATCATGGCACTAATGAGGCGTGCGTATGGAATAAAACGCCTCTGGGATGACTCCCGAGTAGCCCACGTGTTCATCATCACTATGTGTCTCCATGACAATGTCGGGGTCCCATATAGCAAAGAATGCACCACCCTACAGTCACCCGCTTTAACACTTCCACGATCACCAAACCTCACCAAAATGTTCTCAACATTAATCCCTTGGAGAATCTTTCCCTCAATCGTCATGTGCTTTCTCTTTGCCTCTCCCCCATCATGATAAGGTAAAACAACCGCGGTCATCTGCTCCTGATCACCATCATTCGCATGACTATCCAAAAATTGTTGCATGGTTGGATAGTCATATGCTTGCACCCCCAAAGAATCAAAGCGTGCAATGCGGTTGATGGTTTCGAAAGACATCGTCATTAACCCCCGGCCTGTTTTCCCGACCAATTTCCTTTCCGCGGGAGAGCTATCCTTATTCACAAACCTCAGTGTCGCCAACCATTCACATACCTCCGACAAATATATTCGCGAAGTGTTATCTTCGCACCAATCAAGCACTCTTTCCCAACCTTGGCGTTCAAACATTTGTGTTATTCCGAATTGTTTGAACTCTTCAACATTCACCACTCTTTCACATAAACTCCTTTCCGGAACTGAGGTACTCACGTTATTGACCATTTTCCATTTCCAGAGCTTGGCCTCTAACTTCCTATCTTGATATTCCGATAAAGGTTTTCTCTTATCCTCATCCCAAACTTCGGTGCTTTTGCTATCCCTAAACTTTACCCACTCCCAATCTTGTCTGTACAGTCTTGCATCCCCCTCTGTGATGGAGCTTAATTGCTCCCACTTCCTCGGTATTAAACCGGAAGAAGAACCGACTCCTGATGATGAAGCTTGCCCTGTAGTCTTTTGTCTTTTACCACCGGCCATAACTACAATCACAAGCAAGCAAAACATCAATATAAACCCAAACCTTTACTAAACTCTCAAACTTTGAACATGATGTGTGATGTTGACATTTTAATTAACAAGTGAATGTAAAATCGCCTCTTTAAACTTCCAAAGTCGCTCACTTTATCATAAACTTCTCAATTTCTTGTTAATCTTACAATTTCTTATAATCTCAACAATATATTCAACATCACCTTCATGTTCAATCATGTTCATAACAAGTGTAATCACTTCACTACGGTTATAACATGCTCAAATTCCATCCAAAGTAACTAAACTTACTCAAAATCATGCTAGAACAACATACATTGTCTAAACAACCTACTCTTAAACTAACAAGTTTAAAAATTCGGAAGAAAAACAACTAAACATATGATAATCAAGCATAAATTTAAGGAGAATCCATACCTTTGATGTTGTTAGACAAGAAGAACTAAGAAAAGATGGAAAGCAAGCAACTTAATGCACACCCTTTCAAAAACCCTAAATTACACGCCCAGAAATCTTGCAAATTAGCAAGAATTGATAAAAACCGTGTTGGGGGTTTTGTTCTTCTCGAAAAATTACTCAAGATAGACTCTAAAATCAGTTGATTTGGTGAAGATTTGAGAAAGTTATGAGAGCTTGAAGGTTTCTAGGGTTCTAGGAGTGTTTGTGGAGAAGATGAAGTGAGAAAAGGTGATTTAGGAGAGAGAAAGCAGAAGTTTGGTGAGAGTTGAATGATGTTGGAGTGTTGTGGTTCGGATTGTATGATGTATATGGAGTTTGGTCGTGTTTTGATAGGCTTAGAGAGTGTTTGGTCCGGTTTTACACCCTTCACAACGAACCAGAGCCGGAGACAAAACGAAGACCCGTCGCCGACGGGTCCCACCCCGTCGCCGATGGGTAAGGGAAATCACGTGTTCGTCCGACGGCTTAAGTGTATGGTTACGGGTAGTTGGTGTCTACGGTACTAACGAGAGCCCGTCCCGGACGGTTATATGCCCGTCGCCGACGGGTAGCCCATTTTTAAACTTCAAATTTTTTATTTTTTTTTTAATTTAATTTTATTTTTTTTATTGAGGAAAATTATGGACTTTTAATAAAAGAGCTATGTACATACAAAAATCCTAAAAATTATTAAAAATCTTTTTGTGATTTTTTATAAGTTAAATTTTAAAAACGCGGAAACCGTTAACGGCCCTACCACCCCCCGAAAAGTCGTGTATTGTCCCTAATACACACAAATAAGTCTTAAAACATACCTTTTTGTCTTCAAAACCTATGCATGATATCCGAACTTTACACAATAAAGAGGATTAGTACGAGACAAAAACGATTAAACACAAGAACACACAAACAATTAAATAAATGGTACATAACTTCACAAAATTTGTTACCGGTCCTTTTCATTCGACCTCATAAACCGGGATGCTTACCACAAAGCTCACCGATTCCTTGCTTTCCTCTACCTTCTCGTTACCATCAAGAAACGGTTTTAGCCGGTGACCATTTACCGTTTGTCGTATCCCATCCTTCGGGTCCTCGATGGTAACATCACCCAATTGTCCGACCCGGGTGATCACATAGGGTCCCATCCATTTGCTCCGGAGCTTTCCGGGAAAGAACTTGAGCTTCGAATTGTAAAGCCACACCTTTTGTCCAACCTCGAACTCTTTCTTTCTCAACTTGGTATCATGCGCTTTCTTCATTCCATCCTTGTAGTTGGACGCGCATTCATATGCCATTTCCCGTAGCTCCTCCAACTCGCATAGCTTAAGTTTCCTTTCCTTACCTGCATCGTCATATTGAACATTAACCTCTTTGATAGCCCATAACGATTTATGCACAAGTTCAACCGGTAAATGACAATTTTTACCGTAAACCAACCGGTAAGGTGTAGTGCCAATAGGTGTCTTATGTGCCGTACGGTAGGCCCATAAAGCATCGTTCAATTTAATTGACCAATCCTTTCGGTCCGCCCGCATGGCCTTTTGCAAAATCTCTTTGATTTGCCTATTTGACACCTCAACTTGCCCGCTTGTTTGCGGGTGATAGGGGGTAGCAATCCTATGGTCAACACCAAACCGTTTAAGAAGTTTCTCAAACCGAAAATTTTTAAAATGAGATCCTCCATCACTTATGATGACCCGAGGAATCCCAAACCTTGAGAAAATATTGGTTTGAACAAAATTACACACTACGGAATGGTCGTTCGTCTTGGTGGCTATTGCTTCGACCCACTTTGACACATAGTCAACGGCCACCAAGATATACAAATTGCCATAGGAATTGGGGAATGGGCCCATGAAATCAATTCCCCACACGTCAAAAATGTCGACTACAAGGATTGGTTGCATGGGCATCTCATCCCTTTTTGAAATACCCCCTAGTTTTTGGCACTCTACACAATTTCTAGAAAATTCATTTGCGTCTTTAAAGATAGTTGGCCAATAAAGACCACTGTTCAACACTTTATGACCCGTTTTGTGGCCACTAAAATGGCCACCACACGCAAACGAATGTAGATGATGCAACACGCTTGGAATTTCTTCATCATCTATGCATCTTCTTATCACTTGATCCGCACACTCCTTCCACAAATGCGGTTCTTCCAACCGATAGTACTTGATTTGGGACATGAAGTGTTGCCTCTTCCGTCTATCCCAATGTGCCGGTAAGTCACCTGTAACAAGATAATTCACAATGTTAGCATACCAAGGCAACTTATCCAATTTCATAATATACTCATCGGGAAACGACTCATTGATCTCTAACGATCTAGGATCCTCATCAACCATCAACCGGGACAAATGGTCCGCTACCACATTCTCGGTACCCTTTTTATCCCGTATCTCCAAATCGAACTCTTGGAGTAACAACACCCATCGGATTAACCTCGGTTTTGCATCTTTCTTCTCCATGAGGTACCTAACTGCAGTGTGATCAGAATAAATAATCACTTTACTACCCCATATATATGCCCAAAATTTATCCAATGCATATACCACCGCAAGTAGCTCTTTTTCGGTAGTGGTGTAATTTAATTATGCATCCGAAAGAGTCTTACTTGCGTAGTATATGGCAACGGGTTTCTTTTCAACCCGTTGTCCTAACACGCCCCCCACCGCATAATCACTCGCATCGCACATAATTTCAAAAGGAAAAGACCAATTTGGCGATTGCAAGATTGGGGCCTCAACTAACTTCTCTTTTAACTTGTTAAAAGCGTTTTGACAATTTTCATTAAAATCAAACGGTTGATCTTTTAACAACAAGTTACATAAAGGCTTGGTTATATCACTAAAACCCTTAATAAACCTCCGGTAAAAACCCGCATGACCTAGAAATGACCTAACACCTTTAACGGTCGTGGGATACGGTAAAGTAGATATGACTTGTACCTTTGCACGATCAACCTCTATCCCACGACTTGACACCACGTGTCCCAACACTATTCCCTCTTGAACCATAAAATGGCTCTTTTCCCAACTTAAGACCAAACTAGTTTCGACACACCTTCTTAACACTTTATCTAGTTGGTCCAAACAAGCCTCAAAAGATGACCCAAAAATTGAGAAATCATCCATGAAGATTTCCAAAGACTTCCCCACCATATCTGAAAAGATACTCATCATACACCTTTGGAAGGTGGTGGGGGCGTTACATAATCCAAATGGCATTCGCCTAAATGCGAAAGTGCCGTAGGGACAAGTAAACGTGGTCTTTGCTTGGTCTTCCGGATGGATGGCGATTTGGTTATAACCAGAATAACCATCTAAGAAACAATAAAAATTTTGTCCCGGTAATTTCTCAACTATTTGATCAATGAACGGTAAAGGGAAATGATCCTTGGAAGTTGTGGTATTCAACTTCCTATAATCAATACAAATTCGCCACCCGCTTACCGGCCGAGTGGCTACCTCTTCACCTGCGTCATTTTTTACGACTTGTATGCCCGCTTTCTTGGGAACCGTCTGTGTTGGGCTCACCCATTGGCTATCCGAGATCGGGTAAATGATACCCGCATCGAGCCATTTCAGCACTTCCTTCTTTACTACCTCCCGCATGTTCGGATTTAATCTCCGTTGTGCATCTCGAACGGGAGTCACATTCTCTTTCGTGATGATTTTGTGCATCACCACCGAGGGACTAATACCCTTCAAATCAGCAATGGTCCATCCAATCGCCGCCCGATTAGTGACCAAAACACTCATCAATTTATCCTCTTGCTCCACGGTTAAGTTTGATGCAATGATAACCGGGAGCGTGTTGCTTTCACCAACATAAGCATACTTGAGATGCTTAGGCAACGCCTTCAATTCAACCTCCGGAGGCTCTACTAACGACGGCTTCAACTTGGTATCAATGCTCTCCGGTAAACTCTCAACTTGGTGCGTCCATGTCGGTTTTCCCTCTCTAACCGCAAGCACCTCCAAACTTCTCACTTCCTCGTCTATGCTCTTATCCATCTCCACCTGTGACCTATCAAACATATAACAATCCTCCATTGTGTTTTCCCCATCTACGACTGTGTCGCAAAGAGGTATACACGTGTCAACGACGTCCGCCATATAGCATTCATCATCAACTGGAGGGTTCATAAGTCCGGAAAAAACATGCAACCTCAACCTTCGGTTTCCAAATGTCATGTCAACCGTTCCCGTTTTGCAATCAATTTGAGAATTTGCGGTTGCTAAGAACGGTCGACCCAAAATCACCGTAGGTTGCTTGGTTGGGTCCTTGGCCACATAATCAAGTACTAGAAAGTCCACCGGATAGTAAAAATCCTCGATTTTTACTATCACATCCGAGACAATTCCACGGGGTAGTTTGGGTGTCAAATCGGCTAACACCACGGTGGTGTTTGACGATTGAAGTGGACCGAATTCGTATTGGTCATACAAACTACCCGGTAGAATGCTCACGCTAGCACCAAGATCTAGAAGTGCCTGATTGATTTTAAAATTGCCTACTTGAATTGAAATGATAGGCGCACCTGGATCTTGGAGCTTAGGCGGAAGTGCACCCGAAAGAATCGAACTCACATTTTCGGTTAAATCTAATTTTTTAGGAAATTTATGAGTTCGTTTCTGCGTGCACAATTCTTTCAAGTACTTAGCATAAGACGGTACTTGTTTGATTGCATCCAAAAGAGGTAAGTTTATTTTTACTTGTTTGAAAATCTCCAACAACTCTTCTTGTTGTGGACCTCTTTTGTTTACAACTTTTTTCACGGGTCCCTTCAATGCTTCGGGATAAGGGGCGGTATTAGCCTCCACACCCTTTTCCTTAGCCTTGGGGACGGGGATGATCACAACGGGGGTATCATTGTTTTTTTTCAAGTCATTTTTATTTTGACCCGTTTGACCATTCTCATTCTCATCTTCACTAGCATCCTCCACCACCCCTTCAACAAACTGGGGTGATGGTGTTTTGACACCATTATCAACGACTCGACCACTACGTAAAGTAATTTTATTAATTGGTACCTCACGTGTGTTCCTTGAGTTTGACCCTTGATGCTTAGGGTTCACCACGGTGTCACTTGGGAGTCTTCCCGTGCTTCCTCTCATTTGAGCCATTTCTTCCGCGAGTTGGCCCACTTGCTTTGCCAATGCCTCATGTGCTTTATCCCGAATCTCGTTTGTCTTCTTTATCTCCTTGATATCATGGTGAGATTCTTTTATATTGTTTTAAGATTCCTTTTGCATATTCAACAAAGCATCCATTTTGGCACCCAAATCATCACCACCTATTTGATTGTTCGACCCGCTTCCATTACCGCCTTGGTTGTTGTAATTCCTTTGGTACCCACCTTGGTAATTATTGTCTCTACCTTGGTACCCTTGGTTGTAATTTCGTTGATAACCTCCTTGGTTACCACCTTGACGGTTTTGATATGATGCTCCGCTTTGCCCTCCTTGGTTACCCGATTGAAAATCCGGGTTCATTTGATTTGAAGCATTACCATATCGGAAGTTAGGGTGATTTCTCAACCCCGGATGGTAAGTGTTGGAGTTCATATCGTATTGTTTCCTATCTCCATACACTTGGTTGACTTCTTCGGTGTAGCCACTCGACCCCGTTGGACATTGCTCCGCTCTATGTCCAATATCACCACAATCTTCACATACCTCGAATTGAACCGCATTTACTTCTTTTTTCTTCATTCGAGCCATTTCCCGCTCTAAGGTGGAAATCCGATCTTTAGAGTCAAGATTGGGAAGTGACCGTGAAATGGGATGCTTCTTAGCTCGATCGGCTGATTCTTTCTCTTTCGAATGTTTACTCATCCGTTCCAAGAATTCCCAATCATCATCTTCATGGTTGCTTAGAAGGGTCCCATTGCTCGTTGATTCAAGTCGGTTCCATGTGTTGTCGTCTAGACCTCGTACAAAGCACTTGACCAACTCCCACTTTTCTATTTGATGATGTGGGCATCTTCGCATCATTTCTTTAAATCTTGTAAAGGCTTCATGCAACGGCTCGCCCGATAATTGGCGAAAAGACCTAATTTCATCACGAGCATCATCGGTCTTTGCCATAGAATAGTATTCATCTAGAAAAGCTTGTTGCATTTCTCCCCATGTGCGGATGCTATTGGCCGGGAGTGTAAGGAACCATTGCTTCGCTTTGTCTTTCAATGAGAATTGGAACAACTGAAGTTTAACCTCATCTAGTGCAAAGTTATGCCCCCCGATAGTGCCGCAAATGGAAGAAAACTCTGTCAAATGTGTGTACGGTTCGTCATTAGATCTTCCATTAAAATGAGGAAGTATGTTGATGTAATGTGGTTTACAATCAAACATCCTCCTCTCACAAACGATTGGTGAGTCATTCTCGGTGACAACCGGCCTAAAACGATCATTCACTCCCCGTGGAGGTCGTTGACGACGATGTGGACCGTTAACTTCTTGATCGACCGGTCTTCTATTATCCCTTCTTTCACCTCTTCGATCATCTCTTCTATTATCCCTTGGGTTACCACCTCCCACAAAACGAGGAATCCGGTTAGGGTTTGCATTGTTGTTATTATAAAACCCATCATTCCGGTTCCGTTGGTCATTGTTTCGTGGTTGACGGTTGTTCCCATAACCATCATTTCTTCCACCTCCGTAACCGTATTCGTCGTCCCCAACGTAATTGACATGTTGGTAGCCAAATTCCTCATCTTCATACCTTCTAGCGTTGTAGACGTTTCCCCTATTCACGTAACCCCAATCTTCATCATCATTAGCTCTATCATCATAGTATCCCCCGTCGTCCGAATTTTCCGTATGAACACTCACATGTTCCAGCGATTGATAACCGGGAACACTATACGGTTCATCATCGGGGATTGCATTCCTCAAGTCATCGATGTTGAAGAATGGGTCTTCATTTGCGGGATTGCCGCGATCACGATTTCCCCGACGGTCGGAATTGACATTCCGGTCATCTAGGTTGATGGGTAAGGAATTGTGTCTATGAAGGTTTTGTTGTTGAGGTGTTCGTTGGGTGTTATTGTGATTTTGGTTTTGAAACGGTGGTGTGGGTGGTCCATTGTTGTTGTTACCACCCGGTCGCTCTTGAGGCATAGGTTGAACATTTAGGGCGGAATTGAAGTTGCTTCGGTATTGAAATTGGTTCGAGTTAAGGTTTTGGTTTGAGTTTTGGTTCGCCATTGAATCGGTTTCAATGGATGGTGTATGTTGTGGTGTGTTGGTGGTTTGATTAGAAGCGAGTGTTGCTTCTAACCGGCTTGCTAAGTTTCTTCTTGCTACCCTTTTGATTTCCGGTTCGTAGACTAAAGGTGAAGTCCTCCCGGAGTTTCGCGTATGCATGCACTACCTGTAACCTGCACAAGTAACACACCCGCGTAACAAGGAAAAAGACAAAGTGCAAAAAGAAAGCTAAACAATTTAAACAGATAATCACGCAAATTCAAACAATATCCAACCACAAAGCGCACGCACTCCCCGGCAACGGCGCCAAAATTTTATCGGAGTGTCGCGCTCCGGTCAAAGATAATATTTATAAGCCCAAATTACCCTTAACAATGTGTTAGCGGTAGTAAGGGGTCGAACCACGAAGAGTATGTGGTTTGTGTGTGGATTCGAATGAATTAAAACAATTGTCACAATATATGAAGCTTGCTAGAATAATTTTGTGTTTTCGTTTAATTGAGAGATATGATTTTTAACTAAATGAATTGATGAGAATGATTAACGACTACTACTTAACGATTGCAAGAAAAATGGTTACTAGAACAATAATGATAAAAAGGAATCACACCCGGTTTCGGTAATTGTTAACCTAGGATTTCTACAAGTTTTAGTTTCAACTCAAATGCATTCGATTAACGGATTTAGTGTACCGTGACTTAGGTGCTACTAGCTATCAACGTCCCGAAGAACGGACAAAAAGACACTTTGTAATCAACACAAGTAAATCCTAACAACGACAATGTACAATCACATATCACCATTTCGCAAAGTCATAACTTTTAACATCGTTCGACAATTCACGAATTCGTAACAAATGTAATACTATTGTCAAAAGTTTCAAAAACCAAACACAAATTGTCACTAAGATGAAACAAGAACAATTCGAAACACTAAAATCAACAACTACCTACACCGGGGTGAAACCGAGATGATTAGCCGCTCATGGTTGATAAAGCTTGATCACCGGATGTTTGGAACGTGAATGAGAACATCTTGAAACTTGGTGGATGAAGGAATGATGGAAGATTAGGGTTTATGGATGATGATGGTGAGATTGATGATGGATTGGATGAATTAGGGTTTGTATGATTGATTGTGTGATGGATTATGATGATTTGGGTTGTAGGTTGATGATAGATGGAATTGGATGGTGAATGGTAGGTGATAATTCCTAATTCTTGGCTCCAAAGTGATATTCAAACCTTCAAGAAAAGTGTAACTCCTGACTTGAATGTTCTCCAACCAATAAAAATCGTTCCCAATACCCAAAAAGTCCAAATTCGCGATTGAGTAAACTGAGGGTCGTCGCCGACGGGCCTGACCCCGTCGCCGACGGGCTCTGGATTTCACAACATCATCCGACGGTCTAACCTTCTGGATACGGACAAACTGGCCGACGGGATTATCCGAAGGGCGTCGCCGACGGCTTGGGACCCGTCGGCGACGGGCTCTCAAAACTCCGAATTCTGATTTTTCTCGTTTCGCTCCCGTTTGATCCGTAATGCGTTCCGGTGCTCCAGTTTTCAACCCGGTGACTCGTAAAGCTCCCGAAAAGCTCCTTAAACTCCATCAAACCTGCAAAACACATTCTTGATTAAAAGTAGGCTATTTGAAACTAAAACTTACGTAAAAACGCCAAGTTAAACAATAACGAGCACCGGTTTTCAACCACATATCAGGAAGGTAGTTTTGCGGGGACGGCACCTATTCCGGATCAAAATCAGAACAGGGACATTGGTGAAATTGTGAAAATGATACGGGAGGGACTCTTGAAGCGGAGGTAGAGGCAACCATTGAGGTCGGTACTAGCGTAGAGTTCCGATTCAAAGGATGTCACGACCAGATTAGTGGTTTAATTGTGGGTGAGGGTGAACAAATTGTAATCAAATGAACTTTCTAACAGTAAATCTTCGCGGAGTCATGGACTCACGGAAAGTCGAATGGGTAAGGGGTTTAAAATCGACACACGGGGTGAATTTTATGGCAGTATTGGAAACAAAAATGGGAGACAACAGCAGATTTTTAGTCAGCGGTTTCTGGGGTCGATCCAGATTCGCGTATGATACGGTGTGTACAGTGGGTCGGTCCGGGGGTTTGCTGTCTATGTGGAACCCGTCAGTTTTATGTAGGACTGGAACTTTCAAGCATAGGAATTTTTTGGTGATCTCGGGGTATTTCACTGCCACTAGGGATGCGATAAATATTGTAAATGTGTACACACAAAATGACCGAATTGAAAGGAGGGGTCTTGGGCACAATTGGTGGAGGCTAGGAATTCGATACCTGGTTTTTGGTGTCACACCCCAACCAATGGCGGAATCATCGGGGCGTGGCACTAAGCGAAACAGATTGTTCATGAGAATCCATAACAACTATTAATGACAATATTTTTAAGGTTCAATATCCCATACTATTAAACAAATAAAGCATAACAATCATTACAAATATCAGTCTCAAAAACAAGTTCCATTCCGACAACTCAGATTTTTATTTGGTGGGTTTTCTAGACTTCCTAACTTGATTTGCAGCATAACATCCAATCAACCTGTCACATACGTTAAAATAAAAGTCAATACATAAAGTAAAGGTGAGTACACAAGTTTGCATAGATAATAGTATGAAAAGCGTTTTACGCATAACCAGCATGTAACACGTAACAGGGAAAGCATGTAACTATTCAACAATGATACAACCTAACCACGAGACTGCGTTGTAGAGTATGCGCGACACATGTTCTACGTGAAGTAAAGTAATGTGATCCCTAGCAACCCATATCACACAGGTGCTGAGTTCAAACTATAGTACTATCATTGCTAGAGGCGGTCTAGTGTAAGTGTGTAACACTGTATACGCATAGTAACAAGCATTCAACAAATCACGCATAGCATGCGATAGCGGTAAGCGTTTATAAGGTGTTTGCGTTGTGTGTTGTGTTTTGATATAGAACATATGTAACACCCAAAAGTGCATTAAACAAAAATGGGTTCGAGTATACTCACAGTGTGTGTTTAGCAAGTAAACACAATCTGGATTGGATTGAAGGGAGCGCGTTGTGTTAGCCTGTGCCCGGAAACAGAAGCATAAGTCTTCTTCAGGGTTGAACGGTTGTAAACAGAATGTAGAACGGGGTGACAGTGAGTTAAGTGTTCAACAGTCTATCCGAATGGATGGGTCTCATCCGGACAGATGGTCATCCGAGCGGATGGTCATCCGGACAGATGGTCATCCGGGCGGATGGCCATTTGAACGGATGGTCATTCGAATAGGCTGTGGTTGTTTTTGAATCTTTAAAATTCAAAGTTTAGTTTAAAAGCGTTTAAACAAAGGGAAAATGTCAGGGTCAGGTCATTCGGACGGATGGCCATTCGGGCGAATGATCTGTAGTTGACGTTTTGTAAAACTTTTCTTTAAACAACGGTTTTGGTTAACGGAGATGGTGTGACGACGTG
Source organism: Helianthus tuberosus (assembly GCA_030545235.1). NCBI lineage: Eukaryota > Viridiplantae > Streptophyta > Magnoliopsida > Asterales > Asteraceae > Helianthus > Helianthus tuberosus. The sequence continues at coordinate 139,952,172 of CM060451.1, read as the reverse complement.
TCAAGCAACGGAAAAGTACCAGATCCAGTTCATTCGTCTGGATGGGCGCTGCCCATTCTGACAAGCGGCCGTCCTTGGTGAAAAATCATGTTTGACCCGTTAATCGGTCCATCTCTTTGGTGGAAATCTGTTTTCAAGCTGGCTTTCGAATAAGGAACGAGTCGAGAGTCTGTTTGAGTCCAAATTCCATTAATATTTTGTAAAAACCGAAGAAGAGTTCAAAACAAGTTGAAAGAGTGTTGAAATCTTTCATAACTATGTTGAAAAGTGTGAAATCCTTTAGATCTTGAACCAATCTCGATGGAATGGAGCTCCATAACAGTTTGCCTAAGCAAACCGAGAGGAAAACCATCTTCAAGAGGTCTAACTCAGATGATTTCGAGAAAAAGTTTAAGTGTGTGTGTGATTTTGATGAAGAAGCTGGTGTAGAAGTGAATAGAGATGAAGATTGGAGAAGATTTGAGGGAAAAAGCTTACAAATTGGCCTTGAATCGCGACTGAGAGCTTGGGAGCGAATGGAAGTGTCAAATTCTGAGAATGAGGGTGTACGGCTAGTATTTATAGGGGGTGAGCGAGGTTTTAGGCGGTGCGAGTAGCAGTGTCCGGATGGTCATCCGGGCGGATGTCCATTCGGACGGCCTGGGTGCGTTTCTTAGTTTTCCAACTTTTGGTTCGTTTGTTAAGCGTTGCGTTGCGTTTAATCGAGTTGCGAGTGAGCGTTTGAGCTTATAAGCGTTGCGTTGATAACCGCATAACATTCAAAACAAGTAATCACACAATTAACACACATAATATAATAATCCGCATTTCGAGTTGCGTTGAGTTTGCGTTGCGATAAGCGTTTACGTACCAAGCGTTTAGATAAGCGATGTAAGTTGCGATAAAATGCGTTTAAGTAGTAAGCGATATAAATAGCGTTTAAATGCGACAATCGTGATCAAGTAAGCATTGTAATAAGCGTTTAAAATGTGTTGAAAATATAGTTTAACCCATAGTGTTAATCGAATATCGAGAGTACAAGCGTTTATGAAAGAAATGACAGCGATAGGTAACGATCCGAAAAGTCGGGTTGTTACATTTGGGTTATGCTGGGAGACTTCAATGACGTGAGGAGGCCGGAGGAGAGATTAAACTCAGAATTTGTGGGTATCAATGCCTTTTTTTAATAATTTCATTGAAGTTGCAGGATTGGTGGAGTATCAGATAGGTGGACGAAAGTTCACTTATACTTCTGATAATGGGATGAAGAAGAGTAAGCTGGACCGACACCTTGTTTGCAGGGATTTTATGAACAAATGGCCGAATGCCTCCTTGCTCGCTTTATCAAATGTCGTGTCGGACCATTGCCCGTTGCTCCTATCCGTTGTCCCTTCAGATTTCGGCCCAATCCCATCTAGGAATTTTAACTCCTGGATAGAGATTCCTAGTTTCATGGACCAGGTGGGGGCGTTATGCAATGACTTTAGGTTCGAGGGTCCTGCTGATCTAAAGCTAGCAATTAAGCTTAGTTGGCTGAGGAAAAAACTGAAGTCCTGGGTGTTGGACTTTAAAGCCGCTAATGAAGGATCCTATAAAGCCAAGCTGAAACATTTGGAGGACGTAGAAGTTATGGCTGAGCCTAGAACCTTATCACCTCAAGAGCTTCAAGAAAGAATTGAATGCAAGGTAGGGGTCATGGAGGCGAATAGATTGAAGATCATGGACTTGAAACAGAAATCCAGGGTTCAGTGGGCTGTGGAAGGAGACGAAAATACGGCATACTTTCATGGGACCATAAATGCAAACTTATCAAATAATCGTATAAGCGATTTGTGGGTGGATGGAAATTGGGAGATCTCACCCACCTTAATCAAAGATCACACTTTTGCATGTTTTGCAGGCAAATTCCAAGAACCAGTTATCAACAGGCCTACACTTATTTGTCCAAGTCTTAACACCATTTCAGAGGCGGAGGCGAACACTTTGGTCTGCCCGTTTTCTCTAGCCGAAATCAAGAGTGCAGTCTGGGATTGTGAAGGGGATAAAGCACCGGGCCGGACGGTATAAATTTCCACTTCATAAAAAAGTGTTGGGGTCTGTTACAGTCGGATTTTGCCAGGCTCTTTGAGGAATTCTACACAAACAGGTCCATATTCGCGGATGTACGTCCTCTTTCATCGCTTTGATTCTGATGGAGAGTGCAAAACACGAGATTTAAGTGTGTTAAAATATGTGTCTTATTGTGTTTTAATCGATTACATGCCTCAAATATGATGACTACGGGTTTTTATGGTTTTTCAGGTTAAACGCGTAAAACGGTGAAGTTTGGAACACAATTGACATCACGTGGCTTTTGGGTTTTAGATATAACATCATCATCATGAATTAATTGGCAGCAAGGTTTTGGGTTTCAACTGGGCTATCATATCATCATCATGTAGGAGACTTTGGGGAATTTCTTTGGATTGGGCCGCCACACAAAAGAAAGCAACATCACATCTCATCAATAGATACAAGGGATTGGCAGCCGACATCAAACATATACATCACGCAGACTACAATTTTTTAAAAGGGATGTGCACATAGGATTCTATTTAATGTTCATAACATCAATTACATCATCACAAAGTCACGTGGACTTGAAGGAGGATAATTAATATTGGGGGCCCACCATTAAGTGATTGAAAAAAAAACACAATTGAGAGCATACACAAATACACGCATATAGTTGGACAAAGAGAGGTGTGCAGGCTTTTTGACTTCTTGGATGGAGAGATAGGGGCCCAATTTTACATCAACACACACTTGGACTTAGAGGAACATAAAAGCAGCCATAGTGGGCCGCACATGTGAGAAGAATTGGATGCAGCCCATACGTAGACTTCTAGGAATATAAAAGAGGAGTTTTTGGGAAGATAGAGGGAGAAGTTGGACGGCAGACGGCAGTTGGAGGGGAGTCGACTTTGAACGCGATGATGCACATCAACGGCTAGGCTCTTCGCGGCTTCCTTCCGGTAGACGGTTTTGTAGGTTTTTCATGTCTGAGTTTGTTATACTTTCAGTCTATGTTATTTATGTGACAGATATCTAACTTGATTGATTCGGTTGACATGTGATTTGTTTATATTTTGAGTTCCTTCTTTACAACGTGTTCGGTTGATGAAAAAACTTTGAGCGGGTTGGGTGTGACATAAAGAGGGTAGACTTGATATAATTAATTGCTAGTTAACTAATTTATGAACCAGTTGTAACAGACTTACGTTATTTTATATTCACTTGCTTTATCTTTCAAAGGCCGAGAGTTCTAGTAATTGGCTTATATTAGAGAGGTAGGTGGGTTGGTAACGTATTGTTGGTAGTTTTGAGATAACCCCACGCTGTTCAGTAGTCTGGGAAAATGGTCCTTAATTATCTCAATTGGTAAATAACCGTTAATAGAGCTATGCCTATGTGGTTCTATTAAATTAATTAATTCAGAACGTGTCAAATCTAGAACCTGAAATCTGGAGGGAGTTGCTTTGTTTTATTATTGTTTCAGCTGTTTAGTCTCGTTTTTTCTATAATCATTTAAACCGATTAGTTTTTACTTTCAGTTTATTTTAGTTAATCAAATAGAAAACTTAACTGACCACGTACTCCCCTGGATTGATACCCTGCTTACCCTAGCTACCTAGGTTAATTAGGTTTTTGCATGTCCATAACGACAGACATCAGATTCCCAAGTGTGGGGATCCCGGGGGATTGTCATATTATAGACCAATTAGCCTGATTGGGTGTATAAACAAGATCATTTCAATGGTGTTGGTGAACCGGTTGAGGATGGTTATCCACAAGCTCATCTCTGAGGAACAAACGGGGTTCTTATCAAATAGAAGCATTATGGATGGTCCGTTAATCCTCAATGAGATTATCCCATGATTGAAGCAGAGGAAGAAGGTAGGTATGATTTATACGATGGATATTGAAAAAGCATACGACACTTTGAATTGGGATTTTCTGGAGTCGATTATGACTCAAATGAAGTTCCCTAGTTTGTGGAGGAAATGGATCATGGCGACAGTCACTATTGCAAGGGCGTCAGTTTTGCTAAACGGGTCCCCGACCCAAGAGTTTTCTTGCTTTAGAGGCCTGAGGCAAGGAGACCCTTTATCCCCCTTCTTGTTCATCATGGCCATGGAGGCTCTTTCGGGTGTAGTCAAACGGGCTTGTCACTTGGGGATTCTTGAAGGGATACGGCTCTCGTCTCAAGGATCGGTGTTGTCACATTTCATATATGCTGACGATGCTATCTTTTTAGGTGAGTGGTCTAAGCGAAATGCCCTCAACCTAAATAGATTATTACGATGCTTCTATTTGGCCTCGGGTTGTCACACCCTGTCTTTTGCGGAAGCGTATGATGTGTGACTGGTTTAATATCATTGCATTCAATTGTAATAAACAACTACATGATCAAAACAATGTTCATCCATTCATGAAAATTTGAGTATTACAAATACTTGTTATTTAAGTTTTAAAAACACAACCTTCGCCTAGGTTACAATTCAACAAAAGTGGATGGCATCTAAACTTGAAGTCTACTTCTAGTTATGACACCTGCGCCCAAGATCCATCCTGTCACCTGAAATACATGTAATTTTGGAAAACATCAACAAAAAGTTGAGCGAGTTCATGCATTTTGCATACCTTGTATGAAAACGTGGTATGTATCTTGTATAAATAAAGTATTCTTGTATAAAGTATTTTTGTAAAATAAAGTATTCTTGTGTAAATTAAGTTTTCTTGTGTACACCACGTACTAATTGAATGTTTGTACAAAGACATTAAGGCATGTAAGGACATAGGGAGCATTAGTGTTGGCTCCTTTAAGGCATATGAGGACATAGGGAGCATTAGTGTTGGCTCCTTTAAGGCATGTGAGGACATAGGGAGCATTAGTGTTGGCTCCTTTACTGTGTCGATTACCCTCGACTGTGTCGATTAACCTCGACCGTGTCAATTTACCTTGACTGTGTCGATTACCCTCGACTGTGTCGATTAACCTCGACTGGGACTCCGAAGCACTACTAGGTACTAGTTGTGACCATGAGTGGGGCTCGGCCGTACCTGTTAGATCTAACCCTCGTCCCTAATTAATGAATGTTTTTAATAGCTTGGTACTAGTTTTCACCAAGACTTTATGGCATTTTTAGTATTATGTCTGTGCTCACATGATCTGGTATTGTATTTCATAGGCCTTTCATAGGCATTTCATATGTCATTTCTTAAAACGCATCATACTTGGTACTCGTTCTCACCAAGAGTGCTTCTTGTTTTTGTATCATATCATTTGTAAATATTGTAACATGTATTTCACCCCCGAGAGTTATAAAACCAAAAACAGTTAAAGAAAAGGGGGAGCATGAACTCACAACTTTACGTTCCTGCGTCGTAAACTTCACCGGATTTGCTTATCTAGCGTCGTGACCTAAACGTGTTTTATTAACGTTAGTCACTAGACTTGTATCGTACAAGTACAAGTCACTATCTTTTGTAGATGTGTTCTTGTGTTAAAAATAATTTATATTTTTAACTATGTGTCTTACTTATTGTAGGTCCCTCGGAGGTTGAGGTTAAACCTTATCCTTGTTAAGTTTAACACACTAGCAAGTGCGGAATCCAAGCTAGAATGCAAACCGGTAGTTTATATGAGAACACAAGCTACAAAGAGAAAGGTAGACACACAAGATATCAAAGTTTTCTCTTGTATTTCAGTGGACACGGTTACAGCCCTTGACCAAACTGAAAATACGCTCTCTACAAGACTAAGTTCACTCACATTCTGAAGTGAACACATTACATGAGTATATATATCCATCACAGGTCGTCTGGTCGAAGGATCAGATAGTCAGATCGAAAGATCATCTATCGAACTGAAAACTATCAAAGGATCCACATGTACCTCGAAGGATGATATCCTTCGAGGTCCATCTATATCCATCGAAGGTTTATCCTTCGAGCTCATCGAAGGATATAAACAATCCTTCGATGACTCATCCTTCGACCCAGACAACTTACAACCATGTTCTAACTGTTTGGTCAAAGTCAAACCAGGAGGATGGTTGACTTGGTCAAACTTACATCAAAACACCTATTAACAAACATAAGACGTATACAAGACTAACAAAAGACATCGTTTTATATCATAACAAAATACAGACAAAGTACAGACACAAGTGCACCAACAAACTCCCCCTTGGCTGTAGCTTTGTCTCGATCTTCGTGTCTTCAAGTCTCTGACGTCCTTTCAACCGTTAAGTGATGCGTTGACCATGCACTTCCCGCATTCACAAGTAGGTTGAAGCAATACAAGGCCATCTTCTGAAACTTCATTGCTTGTGCACGATCTCTAACCAAGTAGTTGATCTCGTGATCCTTAAGAATAATAATATCCGACCTGGACATGTTAGTAATCCACATTGGATCTATCATTCGAAAGTTCTCCTGACTGTCTTTGAATAGGATCACCGCTTCTCCAGTATCTGCATCATAAACCCAGCAACGAAAGTTACCCAGAAAATATGTCTTCATTTTCAACAACGGTATTTTATTCATCAACTTCGGAGGATCATAAACCAATCGATAACGAGCAGTATTTGTCTCTGGATCAAGCGTGAACCTGATCTGCTCGTATCGAGGAAACTGCGGCTTGTATAGCGGATCCTTCCAACCTCTTCTTCGTTCCAACCTGATCTTCTTGGCGTACAAATCCACCATCTTGTCTTCGACTCGATTAATAACCTTCAGCTGAGCCAAAACCGCAACATCATAATAAGGAAGTGAAAGAATGCTGAGAAGAGTCCTGAAGTACTGAAGGCCGCATTCTCGCTTCACAACCATGCAGTGAAGCTCCTTGATGAACATCCAGCTGATAATACGGCCCCTAGCCTGATTCCTTTCCAGAATCATGTAGTTGGCCTGATCCAACGGAGGGAGCGGAGGAGGATTCCTAGCTAGGAAATCCGCTCGCCATTCGTTCACGGTCTTCTCACGGCTTTCTTGAACTGTAGGAGAATCTGAAGAAAGATTAGAAAATTCTGCTGTCTTTGCCGCCACAAACTCATCATCAAGCGTATTAAACTCCACATTATCTTGACCAACATAAACAGGACGTTCCGGATCCGAACCGATGAAGATTTCTTCAATCGTAGAGAGATCGGTTTTGTCCGGAACTAACGGAGTAGCATCGATCGTTGTCAAATCAACTTCATCCAATTCCTTCAGAGCTAATACACATTCATCAGACATCTCTGTAACGTGTTCTCCCTCTTCTAATAGTTCACCCGTGACTGGATGATACTGTTGAACAATTGAGGATTCAGGGAGATCGGTGAACGCTTCCGGTTCAAGACTAAAATGTTCAAACCCTGCCGAAGCTTCCAACGTTTCAGACTGCTCAGACGGACCAGTAGTAGCTGTTGGAGGAGCAGTAGGAGCATCTTGAGACGTACTAGACCCACCTGCAGCACCGGATGCAGTTGCACCGGAACCTGTGGCAGCTGGTTGATCAGGATTTGCTGCATCATCGTCCTTGTCATCGCCACGCTTTGAGGAAACGATGCCCAATGCTTTGCACCTTTCATTCCAAAGCGTAACTACTTTGTGATCAAATTTCTTGAAGTTTGCTTGAATAGGCTTGAAGGCTTCTATTAATCGATCATCACGATTTTTATAGCGATCCGACAGCTCTTCATGCTTCTGCTTTAACGCTTTTGCCTCCTGCTCTAACACAGTGCTATGCCCCTTCATTATCTCAACTTCCTTATCACGAGCCCTGTTTGCTTCTTTCAGTCTTTCAATCTCTAGAGCTTGTTCTTTTATCTTAAAATTCTGTGCACTAACAATTGAGACTAGCTTGTTGTGTGCCTCCACATCCTATGTTCGCTGTACACGATACTCTTCAATCTTTCTAGTATGCCGACCGACTAAGTTACCCAATTCACTGACTTGTTCGATCAGGAAGTGAATTTTCTCATCTTCAGACAAACCAGACAATGTTTCTGCTAGAGTCGGCCGTGAGGGCTCAGGTCCTGAGAAACCAGACTGACCAGATGGACCGGAAGTACCTGTTGGTCCAGTAATAACAAGAGGAGGACGTGTGTGTGTACCTGAGACAGGAGTAGCAGGCGGCTGTTGATCAACAGTCGCCGTGCGTGTCCCAGAAGACGTCTGTGGAGATGAGATCAGCTCCAGCATCTCTGATGTAGTTAATTGATCACTGACAGGTGGTAGCTGATGCTCCGGAGGCGTTGAATGCTGGATCGAATCAGGTATAGTGACATCACCAGCAGTTTCACCTGTTGACCCTGATCCGCCCTTTGATTTCTTTGAAGTACGAGTACCCTCTCTTCTTGCTTGCCTCTTCTTTCTAACTAAACCAGGAGCAGCAGGAATATAATCATCATCTTTGTCAGATTCTGCGGCACTAACCGGTTTCTCAATACGTTCAAAACCTCGAAAATTCCCGCGCTGATCATAAGCCTTTCGCATCCCTGGTGGAGGAGGATTATCATCCTCTGAAGACGAATCATCATTACCAGAAACTCCTTCAGCATCAGAAGACGAACTGCTTTCATCCCCCAACCTCCTTGGCTCGTCCACCTTACTTTTACCTTTGTCTGTCGCATCATCGCCTGACCGACTTGCAGGACCACCAACATTACCACGGACATCTGATTCGATGAACACTCCTTGAACTTCTTCTGCAGCAACATTCACATCAACTTCAACATGTGTTGCAGCACCGGAACTGCCAGCAGACTTCCTGCTCGATGCTTTAATTCCGTGCTTAGCCACGAGTTGTGTGTTGGCCAACGCGATTAACTTGGGCTCTTCGTCATCAGAATCACTTGCATCTCGACGCCACTTGTGATTCTGTGGAGCCTCGTAGGCCAGATCATCGAAGTGACCAATAAGCTTTCTGACTGGATCGGATTCCTTATACTTAGACATAGACTTGAAGATCAGCAATGTACGCTCGTTCATCGGATTGACTGGAAGAACATCTGCTTCAACCTTGGGAAGGTTCGGAATCTGATCATCTATCATCATTTGCAAGAATCTTGGATATAACCAAAACTTGGTTGACGTCCGTTGATTTGTTGACGAAAGTGGCCTGCGGGCATTCTCTTTCAGATTGTCAAAGATGTAACGTGATATGTTGAACGGCTTGTTCAGAATTAAAGCCGTAAACAATCCCGTCAATTCAATAGGCGACAAATCGTATCCAGACCGTTTGTTGCTCAGACAGTGAATAAGAATATGCAATAAAAACCTGTATCGTAACGGCATGAACCCCTTGCTTATCTGATTTGCTAGCACATTATCGCTGTAACGTAGCCTCATTAATAAACCACGCTGACACTGTAAATCAATAGAAGTCGAATCTTCTGGTTGATCTCCCAATTGCAAACGCGCTCTGATGGTGTTCTCGGTGATCACCACGGGTTTCTCAGTAACGAATCCTCTAATCACTTCTTGGTTATTCACTGTATCAACCACAGCAGAATTCCAGAATTCCTTGATCTGGGACTGGTAAGCGGTGTGTTGTGTAGTAATGGCATAGTTGATTCGTGTCCGGTGAAGATACTGCATTATCCCATTGAATTCCGGACTAACTTTGTCTTCCGGTTGCAGATACGCGGCCATGTTGTGTCTTGGTTCCGACATAGATTCAACCTCAGACTTTTCTTTCTTAGTTGGTTTTGCCCGTTCTTTCTTTTCTTTCGGTGCCATTTCTGTTCATGAAAACAGGAACACGTAATGAGAAAACAGTCATAACAGTCAACAAGGATTTCACACTTAGAAAGATTTCAGTTTCTTGAAAAATTTCTAAGTGTTGTTTCCTCGAAGTATTCCATTCAGACATCGAAGGATTGACACTTGATCGAAAGATGTTATTTTCCTCGAAAGATGAAAGGTCTTATCGAAAGATCAACTTACGAAAGATCATAAATTATGAAAGATATTTTGATCAATCGAAAGATCTGATCAACCGAAGGATGATCCTTCGAAAGACTTAGTATCCTTCGAGTCTCAGTTAGAAGGATATTTTGAAGTCCATCCTTCGAGGTTAAGAAACATCATCTTTCGAGATCGAAGGATGTTTTCCGGTGACACTGTTCATCGGCGTTTTTCCGGTGACTGTTTTAAGTGAGTTTCAAATCATTTAAAGCATAAATATTATACCACTCAAAAACATCAACATCAAAACCATTAAAGAACATCCACATCAAAACCAAACCCGGACACTAATCCTAACCCGAATACTAATCCATACACATGAACCGATCAACCCAAGAATACCCAAGACCCTTTAAGACCATTAAAAGCCAACACAAACTCTGTAATACAAACACCAGACAAGATAAAACTTATGATCATCAAAACCTACCACTAACATACATACAACACATTCACATTACATAAAATCACATGATCAGATAAGGTGTTTATGTTGTTGTTTGTTAAGTGAATGAGGATTATCCTACCGAGATCGTTGTTGAAATCCTGATAGCCTAAATTTTTGTTTCAATTTTGGCAGAGTTTCGGTAGGATCAGAGGTTTTTGAAATAGTGAAGTTTGAACTGTTATGTTGAAATGAAGAAGAAGACCCCTTTTATACCCTGACCTCGAAATACGAACCGCCTCGAAGGATCGTTATCCTTTCGAAAGATGAAAAGGTGCTTCGAAAGATGGGACTTTGGGTCGAAGGATCCAGATCTGGATCGAAAGATACCAGATATTTGTGGAACCCTCAACAACCTCGAAAGACGATCCTCGAAGGATATCTTTCAACCTGATCCATCTTTCGAAAAGTCTGATCAGCTCGAAGGATCCAATTGGTCAAATCTTTCGTTGACCAATTCATCTTTCGAGCATCAAGATTGACTTTCATTGACCATCTGATCTTTCGAGAGCCAATGCTTCCTCGAAGGATCAGATTTTCACCAACACTTTGGATTTTGGGAATTTGCAATTCAAACCCTTCAAATTCTTAAAATTTTTCAGAAACGACCGTTTTGAAAAATTGTCCGTTATGAAGTTCTGCAAAGGTCAGTTTTATGAAGTATCTCGGCTTGCCAGGTATCTGATCGAGTACCAACATCGGTTAATCAAAAATAAGATTAAATTGAAAATGTTTTTGGATTCTGATAAAATAAAAGACAACAATTTTAATATCCTTTGAATGTTATCAAACGACATCACCGCTAATGTCGTGCTGATATGCACCAAACGACAAAACTGTTTAAAAAGACAATAAAAGTTAAGCAGTAAATAAATATGTACACACACAACAATATTTTTGCGAGTTTCTGGCGAAGAGAATCATATCAGTTTGCGGTCTTTTGTCAAAACACATTTCCTTTTAATATTCTTTTACAGAAGTAGATAAGTATTCTACCACAATTACCGATATTGTTATCCACTTAAACTCAGCGATCAAGTGTAATCATAATACATTGAGATACATTTAAGGTATGATTTATACTTACCGACCGGTGTTCATCCTCTCACGACACATTCCCGTATCAAGGTATGCACGAGAGTTCATCTTACTGGGGAGTATACCATTTATCATCCGTTTTTAACGTATATAAAATGTGAACAAGTCACTTATTTGATTTGAAAACAAGCCCTATGTGATAGAATCACTTATTGATGAGGAACTTGATTTTCATATGCATGAGGGCACAGGAGCAAGTCCGTGAACAGGTCAGTACTTCCGTACAGCAGAGAGACGAACTTGACTCCCGGATGAATGTGATATTTTATCACTTATTTGATTGGACATGTGATTGTTGATCACTTATTGAGGTCGAATGCAGTATGTACACGTATGTATAGTATCATGGAAGATCTAGACTTGCGTCTCCGTTATTATTATTTTTTTTCCGGTAAAAGATACAACCATGATACCCAGATGATAAACAGCATAAACCCCGAATATCTCAGAACCTCGGCAATCTATCAAACGAAATTTCGGTACCAAGACCATATGCCAATGAGCGGTTCCCACGCGGTTTTCAGTTCGTTATGTTTATATCTCCTGCATACTTTAAAATGATCGTGAGTCTACCGGTACATCATTAGTAGAGCTACTTATCTTTTTCTTTTCTTTTGATTTCTAGAAACATGTTTCGACCGACCTCTGATGTAATATCATTTTCTCTTATATTACCAAGAAACTCATTTTTGTTTTTCTATTGTTTTTGTGTTTTTCTGAATTTTCTCCCCCTTAAATGCAGAAAGTAAATAAAGTAAAGACATATTTTTGTATTTTTGCGGTTTTTCAATGTTTTTGTATTTTCCTTGAAACTTTCTCCCCCTAAAATTCAAAAATAAAATAAAGTAAAAACAATTTTTTTTTATAGAAAAATATTTACAAAAACGATTTTCCGATGTCGGTTACTCTTGCTTCACCTTTATGCCGTTTACCAAAAGTAAATAATCGAATCTTGATTTATCAAATGCTTTGGTAAAAAGGTCGGCACGTTGGTGATCGGTATGAATGTGAACCACATCGATAAGTCTCTTTTCAAAGCAATCACGTATGAAGTGATATTTAATATCGATGTGCTTCGTTTTTGAGTGCTGCACAGGATTTCTAGTGATCTGTAAAGCAGCTTCATTATCAACATAAATAGGAGTAGTTAGGAATTCAAAACCGTAGTCCCGCATCTGTTGTTGGATCCATAGAACCTGGGAGCAGCAACTAGACGCAGCAATGTATTCCGCTTCACATGTAGACGTAGCCACACATGTCTGCTTCTTTCACTGCCAAGTGACTAGGCGATTGCCTAGGAACTGACATCCTGCTGTAGTTGATTTGCCATCTTTCATGCAGCCGCCGAAATCAGAATCACTGTAAGCCTTGAGATCGAAGTTATCATCCTTAGGGTACCATAACCCGGTGTCAGGGCAACCCTTCAGATAACGAAAAATCCTTTTGACAGCAGCATAGTGAGAGACCTTCGGATTCGCTTGGTATCTGGCGAGAAGGCACGTTGGATACATAATGTCGGGTCTTGATGCGGTGAGATACATTAAAGATCCTCGGTTTCTTGTGGCTTAAGAGCCGCTCGAAAGTGAGGAACCTAACCTGGGAGAATTGGCTGGCCTTTGAACTATCAGGCCGGGGGTTTAATGTTGAATCGGTGTGGAGTCTGTACTGTAATACTCTATAGTGTCTATTTTGTTGTTGTACTGAATCCGAACTAACCGATTTGGTTGGTTTCGGTTGTTTTGATTTATAATAATGATTTACTGGCCGTTAAAAAAAATCACATACAATCCCAAACACCATAGAAGAAGTAGCTTTTTAACTTTTAAAAAAGGAGAAAAATGCTCGGATAGTCCCTGTGGTTTCGCCTTTTTTCACCTTTAGTCTCTAACTTTCTAAAACTACTTGAATAGTCCCCAACTTTTCATTTTTTGTTCCCGGATAGTCCCTGGGTCTAACTTCAGTTTGTTTTCTCTGTTAAGAGGATGTGAAATGACAAAAATACCCTTCCCTTAAAAAGGCCAAACCACAGGGACTATCCGGGCATCTTCTTCATCAGACTACTAGACTCAGACGATTCAGACGACATCGTATTTGAGGAGTTGAAAGATATTCGCCGGCTTTTTACATCTATATGCATCGTTTCCTAGTTTTTTTTAAGAGTCGGGAAAACAGAGTGGCTGGAAAGTGGAGTAATGATTTAGTCTGATGAAGAAGATGCCCGGATAGTCCCTGTGGTTTGGCCTTTTTAAGGGAATAGTATTTTTGTCATTTCACATCCTCTTAACAGAGAAAACAAACTGAAGTTAGACCCAGGGACTATCCGGGAACAAAAAATGAAAAGTTGGGGACTATTCAAGTAGTTTTAGAAAGTTAGGAACTAAAGGTGAAAAAAGGCGAAACCACAGGGTATATCCGAGCATTTTTCTCTTTAAAAAAGTTAATAAGTTGTCCCAAACACCCACTATAACATTTTTGTCGAAGTTTTTATACTGGTGTGACGAAGACAACGATCGCAAATTGGATTGAAACGGGATCGACTGTGACGGTCAGTATTCGAATAATGATTTCCTTCTTTCTATGTTTCATCTTCTTTCGTTCATGTTCTGCTTCTCTTTATATCCTTCGAGATGCTGTCTGTGTTTACTTATCATCATCATCATCTAGTATGTTTAATTTCTATGCTCCATTGACTCCACACAAGTTAAATTTTAGTATAAGTAGTTTGATCGAGGGGATCAGTTAGTTATGTTGAACAATTTTTAGGGTTTATTGTCGTAATTAGTATTTTGCTTTTTTTTTTTTTTTATAAGGTTTACTGGCGCAACTTGTTGCCCGACTACGGACTACCTGCCCTTGCTTTGTAATTGCCCTTTTTTCGTGTGGGATGATATTGTTGTGGATTTCGATAAAAAAAATTAATCGAATCGTAACATCTTTAATCTTTAATATTCTGGCAACATCATACATACAAATATATGTTAATGTCAGTAATTGATTTATAATGTTGACATATAGAAATGAAGTTGACAGTTCTATGCTAACTGGTCATAAGTCTCGTGTTGAACCGCTGCTTGGACTGGTTAATTCCATAAGATATTCGTCTTCAAAGAGTATTAACCGGTGATTTATTTGTCTGTCGTCTTCAAAGAGTATTAACCTGGTTTTCAGGTTTGTAACACATTCTTGCAAGTAGATACAATACACAATTGCATGATTGCTTTCGCTCACGCTTAATGCATTCGGCAATCTGAACAGGTTAGAAAGAATGCAGTTCTGCCTTTTAAATGTGTTCTTTGCAGTAATTGGAGGTAGCATTCGGTTCGGTTAGGTTGTCTAGCATGCCCTTTAAAAGGCTTACACCACACAGGTTATAGTGTTTAAGACATCCAGTTAGTATAGGTTGCCGCAATATGTGTCACTGTTATCATTATCTACAACCTCGTATGCTAAAGTTTTTGCATCTTCTGTCCTTCCTCTTTACCGAAAACGATATTTTGCATCTTGAGCTTGAGCGTATTCCCATTTTGCCTTTTGTACTCTCATGGTATGTGTTGACAATTTGATAGTGTTATGGGATTAGAAGCAATCATTTTGACATATAATATCATTAGTTTGATCGTTCGTGTCACATATGTTATCAATATCAATCTCAAAGACAAATTCCCATGATCTAACTGATATCAATCTCAAAGATGAAATCCATTGGAGGACTAGGTGTAGACCAACCTTTTGTCAATGTTCCTTGAGACAATAATAAATTATGCTGTATAAGTTAATGATCTGAAGCATGTAAATAATTATGGATGGACAGTAAAAACCATTCCTAATTGCTTTCCAGTTCCTGTTCTATCCTAATCGAAGTTTGTCTCAAAATAATAATTAAATCAAAAAGCTTAAAACTAATAATAACTTGAAATTAACTATCTGACTCAAGATTATCTTGAACTTAAGATAATCATGAAAGTGGAGGAAGAATACAACATGCATGAATTGGCATTGCCTGGTGGAGGAGATGTTGGGTCAAGTGGAAAATATATAACTAACACCACCAACCATTATATGAAAAGAGGTGATATCATCAAGAACACCACCATCATGAGCATAAAACGAGTATGCCCATGTTTATGTGTGTCTCGGACTTAGATTGGGGAGAGAAAAGAGCATTCTTGGTTTTGAACTCCCAAGAAGTAGCTAATGTCTCATGTTCAAAGTTAGGAGAGAGTGCCTTGGGATGAGGTAATCAATAAGGTTTTCGCTTTTTGTTGGTGATGTTGTGACCGGACATAAACCTCAGTATGCCCACAAATGCAATGCTCAAATTTCTTACAATGTTATTTTGATTGCCAAAATATGTGTGATTGTGAGACTGGTATATGGAGATATGATAGTCCTATTATAGAGGTATGCAAAAGAACGGGTTTTTATATTAGACCAGATTAAGAATACAGGGGCATTTTATCTGCCAAACATTTTACGTGTAGCTAGTAACTTTCAAGGAAGCTATACGCAATTACTGCCTGTTTTTCTTGTAGTTTAACCACTCAATATTATAACTGTTAGCCTGCATTAGGAACTCTAACACATTATTTTCTTATTATACTTGATCCTTGATCTAACATAATCAGATCCCTTCTCTTGTCTTGACCTACTCATCTTGAAATCTGTAATAAGCAACCAATTATACCTTTATCGGCTACTATGATGTCAATTATTTGAAGGTTTTTTTCTTTTCTAAATTTACATCCATGTGTAGTATGTTTGTTCACTTGTTGCTATCATTTATTGTGTGTGATGTGTGCTTAACAAGTATTAGTACCTTTCGAAGTATTATAATTTCCAAACAACATTATAGGAAAACGGAAACACAAGCTTCCATGTTAAAAATGGCTTTTGTGGATCATTATATATCCAAGTATACCACACGTGAAACTTTTAAATGACTTCTAAACGAAGAAGAACAATAAAGCGGACTCCTTTTTTGAGCTATTATCTATATTTAGACATTTATGATGAGAAATAAACAATTTGTTAACGTACCTCATCAAAACGACAACAGGTGAACAGTTTTAGTGTACATCATCAAAATGGCTCCTGCAAAAAAAGGGAAAGCTAAAGCCAAGTCAACAGAAGTACCACCTGCAGCACCTTCTAGTAACAAATTTCCTGCATGCATGCGTTTCATTCCTCCATCATCTGTCGCTGTCACCATACATGCCAAGCCTGGTTCTAAAGTTGCCACCATCACTGGTCTTTTTTCTATTTTTAACAAACTATCGTTTGCCTGTGAAGTACTATATTTCTTTGAGGTCTTCTAAGTCTGTTGCAAAAATTAGATTTCGATGATGAAGCTGTAGGAGTACAAATTGATGCACCAGCTAAGGATGGAGAAGCTAATGCTGCACTCCTTGACTACATGAGCTCGGTAAGCCTTTTGCCACAATTGAATTATGGCACCACTGCTATACCTTTTTTAGTATGCATTTGTTTTGAGAGAACAAGCAAAGCCATGGCCTTTTGATTTTTGAATAATTTGATATACAAAAGCTTGAATAATATCATATTTAACCAACAAACATTGTTATAGAAAATATAACCATTTTCATATTTTTGACATAAAAACATTTCTCTTATGTAAATTTTTTAGGTTATAAGAGTTTGAATTATTAGGAAAATGAGAAGGGTATAATGACAACATAGATCGTCTTAGATAAAACTGGTATATATGAAATTTTAATGGTTTTGAAGGGGTATATTTGATATTAATATTTTTGGTTGCGGAAATATGATATTGTTGCAAGTTTGTAGTGGATGTGAAATTTCCACTTTTATTTAGGTTCTTTAATTGAAGAGCCTTGAATACGGTGCCCTAGTTATAGTTAGATATAGCTCAAGACGTAGTCTCTTTTTTGTGTATAGTAATTTTTAGGGATTTTTACATTTCCCCCTCCTAAGCTGCTTTATTACGTATTTCCCCAAATAAAAAAAAACAATTACATATTTCCCCTCCCTAACCCATGTATATTTACATATTTCCCCTTTTCATTAAAAACTCTTATTAAATGACTATTTTACCCTTAATGAACTATTAAATGAATATTTACATATTTCCCATTTCTAATATCATCAAACAATTACATATCTCCCTAATTCATGTAGTATTTTACCAATTCTTCTACTTGCTACTCTTGAAAACAATACCATAATAATCAAAATAAAAAAAATACAATCTTTCAAAAATGTAATCCTTCTTTATAATCAAAATGATCACGGAATACAATTAGCAATATGGTAAAAATGCATTGGAGTTGATACATATTTATTATCACAGTATACAATTAGCAATATGCTAAAAATATAATAGAATCAAGTTCAGTAAAAAGCAGACTCTACTCTTATATTTTTGACATTTTTAATACGTGTCCTTTGCATCCATTTATATTCAAACACTAGTGTGCTATGTTTTATATATTGCTTATATTACAAGTCTTATATAGTAGAATGTATTGTATCCTCAAAATAAAAGATTCATCTGCAAATAATGGTATTGTAATAATACTTCTTCTGTACGAAATCATGAGAAAAAAAATTATAGCGAACAGTTACAAGTAAAAAATGTTTTTTTTTTTCTAAAATTTGTAACCAAGTATTTCTATTGAGATGTTATATTAGCTTAATTCCTAAGATTTTTTTTAATAATATTACCTTATTTTACAATAAGTTCTGGGATAGTATCTAATTGCTAGTAAAAAAACTAAAAATCTAGATTTTATTAGTCTACGAGACCCTCTTGGATAAAAATAGTATTAGCTTATTTTACAAAAAGTTCTCTAACAATATCCAAACGCATCCTCACCATTATGCAACTCTCCACATGAATTGGGGAGATATGTAATTGATTGATAATATTAGAAATGAGAAATATGTAAATATTTTCACTTAATAGTTCATTAAGGGTAAAATAGTCATTTAGTAAGAGTTTTTAATGAAAAGGGGAAATATGTAATATGTATGGGTTAGGGAGGGGAAATATGTAATTGTTTTTTTTATTTGGGGAAATACGTAATAAGCCAGCTTAGGAGGGGGAAATATGTAAAAATCCCTATTAGACTATGTCGGCTATATTAAGTCTATTACTGATGTTTTATATATTGTATAGGGTATCTAAGTGTATTTAGGTTCTCTATATATATTTGGTTGTTATTCTCTTATTATGCAATGAACATCACTTACGTATTCAATAAACTGATTTGGTATCAGAGCCAAATTCAGCTCCAAAAATTTCTCTAACCCTAAAACCCTTCTGCCGCCAAAACTTTCTGCTGCAGCAGACGCAACTTCCAGCCAACAACTTGTTCAATGGCAGCGATAATTGTATTCTCAAATCAAGAAAAGACTACCCATAATTCTCACAAATTTGCTTTTACTCTCTCAAACCCACCAATTATGGCTACTGGAGATCTATGATTGAAACCTTCTTAACCTCTCATAATCTCTTCGGCTATGTTAGTGGAACGATTCCATGTCCAGAACAAAAAGTTACCGCTGGAGATGCAACAACCGATAACCCTAGCTATCATCCCTGGCTTTCAAACGATGCTCACATCCGCATGTTGATTACTTCCACCGTGTCTGAAGATTCGTACCAACACATTCAAGGAAAAACTTCTAGAGAAGTCTGGCTATCTCTGGAACGGCCCTATGCGCCAGTCACTGCTTCTCACGAATTCACTCTCAAAAGTCAACTTCTCCGCATTACTATGAAGGGCGACGAAAAACCTATTGATTATCTTTGCAGGGCTCAAGAATATGCAACCGCTCTTGCCAACATCGGAGAACCGGTAAAAGACAAAGATCTTGTAATGTTAACTCTTGCAGGATTACGAGAAGACTACAATGGCTTAAAATCAAACCTGCTGGCTCGTCAACCACCTGCTTCTTTTCAGGAAATCTATGCTTTGTTATGTGATCATGATTTTGTGGTCACCAAATTGATGAACACTAACCCGCAGGCTCTTCTTGCAACGACTTCCTCACCTTTACAACAGCCCTCGACTGCCACTAACCCTGCAACTACCCAACCGAACCTTGAACAATTGCAACAACAACTTCAAAACGTCCAACTGATGGCTTCTCAATTGGGTTACCAGCTGACTCCCACTTCGTCATCACGTCCACAGGCCTATTTTGGATCTCGTTCTTTTAATACAAACCGTGGTGGTCGAACTTCTCGTGGCAATTATCGAGGTAACTCGCGTGGTTCATTCGCTCCACGATCTAGAGATAATGGTGGTGCACGACAATTCTCATGGGCTTCCACTCAGAATACCGTGTACGGTCATTGCAACCGATGCGGAATCGGTCACTTGCCTTCTCAATGCCCAAATCAGCCTACTACGCAGAATCGGCCCCCACCCCAGGCCAACTTTACAACTTTCTCAGATGCTGCTTCATCTTCTGGAAACACTTGGAAGCCTGACACTGGTGCAAACCATCATGGAACTCCAGACTTATCAAGCTTAGACAACTCTGAGGCATATCATGGTAATGATTCCTTACTTGTTGGCAATGGTGACTCTCTCCCTATATTTCATATTGGGTCGTCCAAAATCCACTTCTCAAACAAAACTTTTAAACTTTCTGATATTCTTCATGTTCCTGCTCTTAAACATAACCTTTTATCTGTTCAAAAATTCTGTCTTGATAATGATGTTTATTTTGAATTTCACTCTGCTTACTTTGTTGTGAAGGACGAGTCTACACGCACTACCCTCCTTACGGGCCCCAGTGAACAGGGTTTGTACTCTATCCGCCTTCCACAACTCAAGTCCCTGCCCAAGGTTGCATTCACTGCTGTCAAAGCTTCTTTGAACATTTGGCATCAACGTTTAGGACATCCTCATGCTCAAGTTTTTCGTTCAGTTGTTTCTTATTGTTCTTTACCTGTTTCGGACAAATTATCTAATAACTTATGTTCTTGTCAAATGGGAAAATCATCCAAATTGCATTTACCTGATTCTAATTTTCGTAGTCATAATATTTTGGATCTTATTTATTGTGATGTTTGGGGTCCATCCCCGTCACCGTCCTTTGATGGTCACCGTTATTTCTTATTATGTGTTGATCACTGTACTCGATATATGTGGATTTATCCCTTGACACAAAAATCTGACGTTTATAAAATCTTAACCAATTTCATCACCATGACCGAACGTCAATTCCGCACAAAATTAAAATGCATTCAATCTGATTGGGGGGGGGGGGGGGGGGGGTGAATTTCGCTCCCTCGTCAACCTTTGTCGCGACCTTGGCATTATTCATCGACGGTCTTGCCCTCACGCCAGTGAGCAAAACGGATTTGTGGAACGTCGGCATCGACACGTTGTCGAAACAGGTCTTTCCTTATTGGCTCAATCAAGCCTTCCTCAGCGTTTCTGGCATTTTGCATTTGAGACAGCCGTTTACCTAATCAATCGGCTTCCATCCCGTGTCTCATCCAACTAGTCTCCCTTTGAACTTGTCTTTCATCGCAAACCTGATTACTCCTTTCTGTGAGTCTTTGGCTCTCAATGCTTTCCTTACCTTCGCCCCTACAACCGTCACAAAATAGAATTTCGTTCCACTCCCTGCGTTTTCCTTGGCTATAGCCTTTCTCATCACGGCTATCGGTGCTTTGATCCCTCTACTGAACGCATCTATATTTCCCGACATGTCCGGTTTAATGAACATGTTTTTCCTTACCAACCTTCACCAAATCCCAACCCGTCACCTCCGCCCGCTTCTCCATACATCTCAATTTTTCCCAAACCTCCACCCGGCTTCCCACCTGAGCACAACTCTACCCACCAACAGTCATCGGCCCAAACCACTAACTCACCACCGAATTCGCATACCTTGGCCCAATCTTCATCGGACCAAAATCCTAATGTGGCCCAAAACCCTGCTGATCCTAACCCTTCGTCCCAAATTCCTAACCCTTCCTCACCCACGGCCCAACACGCTACTAATCCTAACCCTTCCACATCCACGGCCCAAGTTCCTTTGACCCAAATTCCCACGGCCCAAATTCCCTTGACCCAAATTCCCACGGCCCAACCCTCCTCTTCGGCCCACATACCCACGGCCTCTAGGCCTCGACCTTCTAACCTTCGTCCAAACCCTAAACAACCCGACCGTTATAATCCGGCTGCCTATACGACCACTACTTCTCCATCCAACCCTGTTGAACCAACCAGTTTCACCATTGCTAACAGGTATGTTGAATGGCGCCATGCTATGTCCGAGGAGTTGGACTCGCTTCATAAGAATGGTACGTGGACTCTTGTGCCCCCGGTCCCTAACACTAACATTGTTGATTGTAAATGGGTTTACAGGTTGAAAACTGATGAACATGGCAAGGTCAGCAGGTATAAGGCACGTCTAGTTGCCAAAGGCTTTAATCAGCACCATGGTGTGGACTACCTTGAGACGTTTAGTCCTGTTATCAAACCTGCTACAATTCGGACCATTTTGTCCTTAGCCGTCACTAATAAATGGTCCTTGCGACAGTTGGACATTCAGACTGCCTTCCTGCATGGTGATCTTACGGAAACCGTTTATATGCGTCAGCCGCCAGGTTTTGTTGATCCAACTAAACCGGATCATGTTTGCCTTTTGAATAAGTCTTTATATGGTCTTAAACAGGCTCCTCGTGCCTGGTTCAATAAATTGTCCGCTGCCCTTCATCAACTCGGGTTTTATGGGTCCAAGACAGATCCGTCGCTGTTTATTCTCAATTCCTCGGGCACCCTGGTTTATCTTCTTGTGTATGTTGATGACATTATCATCACGGGTAACAACTCTGATACTGTTGCAATGCTTATTGATCGTCTCAATTCACTTTTTGCTCTTAAGGATTTGGGGCAACTACATTATTTCCTTGGGGTAGAAGTTGTTCACAAACATTCTGATCTAGTTCTTTCACAGAGGAAATATATTGGTGACATCTTACACAGGTCTGGTTTGGCGGATTGCAAACCCATATCCACCCCTATGAGCACATCTCAGATTTTACTACCTGATGATAGTCCGTTATTGGATGATCCCTCTCGATACAGGCACACGGTTGGAGCTCTTCAGTATGTTACCCTTTCTCGTCCAGACATTGCATTTGCTGTTAATCGGGTTTGCCAGTTCATGCATGCCCCAACCGAGAATCATTGGGCCAGTGTAAAACGTATTCTGCGGTATTTGAAAGGAACAATTAACATGGGTCTTTGGATTCGTCATAACACGAGCTATCAACTACAAGCATTCTCTGATTCTCATTGGGCTACCGATTTACAGGCTTTTTTCGATTCTGACGGGGCTGGTTGCCCAATCGACCGTCGCTCAACGGGGGGATTTGCTATCTATTTGGGTTCAAATCTTATTTCTTGGTCTGCTCACAAACAGCGAACGGTTTCTCGCTCCTCAACAGAATCCGAGTATAAGGCGATTGCAGATACTGTTGCAGAATTACTTTGGCTAAAGTCTCTTCTTCGTGAGACACTCTGGTGTGACAATCTTGGCGCCACATATCTCACTGCTAACCCAGTGTTTCATGCTCGCACCAAACATGTTGAAGTTGATTATCACTTTGTTCGTGAACAAGTTACTCAGGGCAATCTCAATGTTAAGTTCATCTCCACAAAGGACCAAATAGCTGATATCTTCACAAAGCCTTTATCTTCTCAACAGTTTGAATTTTTGCAGTCCAAGTTACAGATTGCTAACCGCCCTGAACTTGCGGGGGAGTATTAGACTATGTCGGCTATATTAAGTCTATTACTGATGTTTTATATATTGTATAGGGTATCTAAGTGTATTTAGGTTCTCTATATATATTTGGTTGTAATTCTCTTATTATGCAATGAACATCACTTACTTATTCAATAAACTGATTATCCCTAATTTTTATATAAATAGTAGTCAGTACCCTGAAGAGAAAAACACAAAACCATTATCCAATATCTGATTAGGAGTATGAGAGCCTTAATTCTTGGCACAAGGCTGAATCCTGTCCTGGTCAGGCCCTTGCTGCTAATGCCATAATACTATAGTACCTTTGTGAAACCACTGTCTAACACGGCAGTATTGTTGAGGACGCTATATTTATTCACGACTGTGTTCTCTTTGATTACCTCCTTTTCTCACAATGTCTTCATCGAACTCCTGTTCATCCCGGGAACCAAATCTGACTGAATCGTGTTCTGTTCCATCCCTAGTCGACATACGTTTACCTTAGATTGGATTCCTAGGCATTTATGTGGTTCACTCATCCGTGGCCGAGTAATGAGATTTTATGATGTTGAAGTTGATGTAAAAGGCGCGCCTCAGGGCCTTGACGCAACACTTCACGCACATGTCAAAATTAGGCCTATCGCACTAGAAGTTTAGAAAATGATGACCTTGAGGAGGCTGATATGTAACAACGACTAAAAGGCTAATTTGTAAACGAGATGAGAGAGGTGCAACTTTTGGCTGTACATATAGCCTATTTGGTTTTACATAGAGCAATGCCTCGCTTATGTGAAGCAATGCCTTGGGGCTTTTTAATACCAAGGGTTAGGTTTGCTTACATGAGAGACATGCTAATAGGGACATGTTTAGAGTGAATATTATACGATATCTCATTCCCATGGTTGCAGTCTGGAGCTAAAAATTTCCTTTCCTCATTAAACTTTACTGAAACTAATCCTAAATGACTAATAGTTATTCATATTTAATAATCAATACTTAGATGAGGTCTAACAACAACCAAACCACCTCCATTGGTGTTGCCATGTGTCATGGGCTTATATTTATTCAGCATCTTAGTGCCTTAGTGATAGAGATCAGAGTGAGCCGACTGACCCAAGTTAGTGTTGACTGTTGACCCGCTGGGTGCTTTCGACCCATCTTTAACAACTAAAATTCTTACACTGCAAGCTTTAACAAGGGAACACAAGAGGGAACACAAGATTGCTGGAGAACGCACACACGAAAAATAAGGAACCCTTGTAGTTTGTTACTTTGATGATAAAATGACCAAGACAGAAATATGAAACGAAATACCTGAGACCAGAACTGTTTAAAAATATGATTACACCTAAAATCTTAAATGTTTAAAGTGACTAACTGAGACTGAAAGGGTTTTTTTTTTTAATAATAAACTTGATAAATTAACGATTTCATAGTGTTATCAAAAAAAGGTTTCTTTGGACACCGTACAAGTTTGTAGTTTCTAAGCCACTTCTTGAAAACCACACTTCGATATATCACTTTCGAAAATTGAAAATGACATCAGTGCACAAGATTCCTTTTTACTGTTCTTTCGTTTTCTTGCATGTTTCTTTATATTTGGTTTTGCTATTGTTGTTTTCCTATAAAGGTTATAGGGGTCAAAAAGAGGCAGGTTTCATTAGGCGCAGGCTCAAAATCAAGGGACAAGGTTCTAATAGTTGAAGGGGTGTCACTAGAGGCCGTGTACAATGCTCTGGATAGGGTGATACATAATCCATGATGCAGGAAATCGACCTAAGGTTTGTAACTTATGCTTGACAACTTCCTAAATTATGAATCTCGTAACAAGTTTTCAATTAGGAACCGCTTTATGCGGGTCAACGCCATGCCCAATTGAGAGTTCATTGTGTCCCTAAACATAGTCTGGATTCTCAGAATCTTTTTTTTATTAGGGTATGCGGCTTAGAGGTGGCAAATGGGTTGAGTAACGGGTCAAAAAGGATAATCTTATTGCAGTTAAAAGGTTCTATTAGGGTATGTGACTTAGAAGTGGCAAAGTTTGGCCGGCCCGAACCACAACATTTATGATTTATGAGCTAAATAGCTAGGTTTTATTACAAAAAAAGGGGCAACTTTACACAAGACTAACCAAGTTTCCCAAGTGTATCCCTAAAGTCACTCAAGCATTTTTTGTTCCAATGTTTTGAAATTTTTTATAATTGGTAGGAAAGTTTTTATAGTAAGTTAGTAACCAAGATTCGTATATGTTACATGTAGGCCACTTACTTTTTTTAACATGCGTAAAATAAAATTGACAAGATTAGAATTTTTATGAAAGTTGGGTGAGCTTAGGGGAACAAAAAAGTTTTGAGTGACTTTGGTGGGACATTTGGGAAACTTGGTTACTATTGGGTGAAGTTTCCCTATGTAACGAAGTGTACCAAAATAATCTTACTTTCTCAATAGTTCTATTAAGGAGGGTTCCCTAAATATAGTCTGGATATAATTTCGGAATATTTTTCGTAAGGGTATGTGTTTAGAGGTGGCAAAATGAGTGGATTGGGTAACAGGTGAAAAGGGTAATCTTTTTTGCGGTTAAAGTGCTTGGAACTGGACCGGGCCAGGCCAACCCACCAACATTTATGTGCTAAATAGGTTTTATTACAAAAAAACTATCTTAGTACCAAAATAATCTAACCTTTTTAACAGCACGGTTAAGGAGGGTTCCCAAATATAATCTGTATATACTTTGCTAATTTTTTTGTTAGGATATGTGTTAAGAGGTGGCAAAATGAGTGGGTCGCATAACATGTGAAAAAGGGTAATAATCTTTATTGCGGTTAAAATGGTTGGGACTGGGTCAGGCTGACCTACAAACGTTCATGTGCTAAATAGTTAAATCTTATTCAATAAACTCTGTTGGTATCAAAACAATATAACTTTCACTAATAGTGCAATAAAGGAGGGTCTTATACATTTTTTAGTTAAATCCATTAGCTTAATCCGTTTGATCTGTTAAGGCTGAAAGATAAACCAAATCACTGACAAATTGGTTGAAATAACATTTACTCTTTTTTTTCGCTACAGATACCATACGCGGTATGGTAATGAGATTGAGCAATGCAAGATTGTCTCGAGTCGAGAATAAGTTGTGGAGGCAGCGCATCGTCTATGTCGAGATTGAGACCAAGTTGTTGCTACATGTGATTATGGATTTCTATCTTAAGGTTAAGGTTTGGTACCTGTTCCATGTAAGTGGTGGGGAATCAATCTTTAGAGTTTGTTAATTATATAAGGCAAGTATATGATACCCACTAAATGTAATGGGTTTCTATATTTATTCTAAAAATGAAGTTGGGAAGTTAAAGCTGTGTTTCCTTATAGTGTGTAAATCATGGACCATAAGCTGAAGGATCAAGGGTGTGGGATCATGGTTGGGACATGATTCGTCACGTAGGAACATGAATGGAAGGCTACACCACCCACTTGCCTGATTCACCATGGTTCACATGGATTAAACCATGACAACCATGGTCCTCTTTTCCATTTTCCAAGATTTCTTTTCCTTTTTTCTTTAAACAAAAATAAATTAAAATAAATAAGGGGATAGTTGTTTGGGTCATGACCACACCCTTAGGGTAGTGGTGGATGGTGGATTAGAGGTGGATGACATGACGTTGACGTGGAGGGTCATGGTGATCATGAGGGTCATTACCACACCCTATAGCATGAAGAGGAAATCAAGTCGTCATAAACCGTGAAAAGTTATGACGTTTAGACAAAAAGAAAATGTGATCTGTAAAGTTTGAATTAAATTATTTATTCATCAAAAGACGTGTAACGGATTAGGTTCAAGAGTGAACACTAGTATATTTGGGAACTGAGCGAACTAATCTTGGCCATACACGTGTGTAAATCAATGGCCATGATTTGATGATGAAATACACTAGTGTATTTTACGATTTGATGATGAAATTCTAGCCATACACGTGTGTAAATAAATGGCCAGGATTTACTTTCGGTCATTACACTAATGAAAACTTAATTACAGAGGCTAAGTACACTTACAAGAGTCCTTAGCACGAAGTTTGAACTAGAGAAAGCTTCTTAGAAGTCCAGGAGGCTCTAGAGAAGTGAGTTTGAGAGCAAAAGTTTGAAGTGAGCATGAACAAGTGAAAATCAAGGCCTTTATATAGGAATTTGGAAGCTCTAAGATCAATCCATTTGTACCTAGGAGGTTACCAAATGTCCCCAAGTGTCCCTAGGGCAGTAAAAACCAGTTGCTCAGTCCCTGGTATCAAAAACAACCATGCAATAGAATCCATAACTTCAGCATTATCAGTTATGAACTATTTTGTAAAAACTGACCCGTTTGACTTTTTGTTAATAAGTTTGACCCGACAATTGACTGAGATAACTTGATTAATTTGAAGGTGCCCTTTTAAGGGTTTGACACCTACATAATTACCAACACATAGGCACTTTCAATTCGAATAATGGTTGGACCTTTTGTGATTAATCACTAAGTCAAAGCTTAATTACGCTAACTTTGATTTTCGGTCATTACACTAATGAAAACTTAATTACAGAGGCTAAGTACACTTACAAGAGTCCTTAGCACGAAGTTTGAACTAGAGAAAGCTTCTTAGAAGTCCAGGAGGCTCCAGAGAAGTGAGTTTGAGAGCAAAAGTTTGAAGTGAGCATGAACAAGTGAAAATCAAGGCCCTTATATAGGAATTTGGAAGCTCTAAGATCAATCCATTTGTACCTAGGAGGTTACCAGATGTCCCCAAGTGTCCCTAGGGCAGTAAAAACCAGTTGCTCAGTCCCTGGTATCAAAAACAACCATGCAACGGCGGTGGAACAGGCTGATCCTAGACTCTAATTCCATGGTGGACAAAAATTTTGATTTAAGAGTAGAACTAGAGGATATGTGAGTTGATCATTTAAAAAAAATCTATTTATTGATGTCGAAGATATTAAACATAAGGTGTGTGAACTTAAACTTAAAAACAATGACAAGTGTATAACTTATAATATTATATTTCTAAATGGGTCTGGGTTGTCTAGAAATAAATTTAACATTTAACATGTAAAGAAAATGATAATGCCATTTAATTTCATGATACATATTAAGAAAGGTGGTTTTTGTGAATTTCAAATTAGTTGTCTAAAAGTAAATTTAACATGTAAAGAAAATGATAATACCATTTAATTTCATGATACATATTATATTAAGAAAGCTGGTTTATGTAAATCTCAAATTGGGTCTTCCAATAGGTTTCAGTTGTGAACTGATTCTTTTCGGTATTCTAGTAATCGACAACGACAGATCTTAATGATGTGTGCTCTACTCACATTCAGATAATGCTTGCATATTTTTACTATTTCCAATTTACATTTATTAGTGTTTCTATATTTATTTTTTATGTTTCACATGTTTTTAGTTGGTTCCTTCAATTAGGAAGAAAGTGGGGTTTCATCTTCCCCATGATCTCCATAATTAGTAGTGGTGAATTGCCTTGTAACCCTATATATGTAGAAAAAATCCTTTCTAAATTGCTTTCTAGTTTTCTCATATTTTTTTTTGGCCAATGAAACCGTTGGAACCACAAGTTATAAAAGGCATATTTTGTTTCGTTTGTGGCAACTAAGATAACGGTGTAGGTGCTAATGGCAAAACCATGATGAAAAAAATAAATATGGTTGGAAAACAAATATTCAATGAGATTTGCCGGCAATGCGTGAGTGGTGAGTGGTAAGACGACTTTGATATTTAGATTATATTTACAAGTTCCTCGGTTTAATGCGAACTCAATGGTGGTATCTATGTGGCGAGATAAGGCCTATGGTAGCGCCTAGGTTCACGAAAACAACTATTGTGACCCGCGATTAGGATTCCAACTAAGGATGTTGTGGGCAATGGCTAGGATTTAGTTGCTAGTAACTTAGCTCTTGTACCAAGTTAAACTATATGAGTTGTTGCGCTTCACGGTGGGGTCGTAAGAGGGTGCTGACAAGGATGTATTTGCTACATGATATATTTGGGTTATTATAGACCATGCACACTTTAATATAAATGATGGTAATAATAAGCATAAATCATGCACACTTTAATATAAAAAATGGTAAAAATAAGCAATTCACAAGGTTAAGTTAATATGTCTAAAGTTAAAAGTTAGCTTCAACTATAAATAATGTAAATAAAAAAATTAAATATGTTATTTGATATATTGAAAGGTTAATAACTTAATATAGACCATGCAAACTTTAATCTATACGATAACTACGATTACATAAACATGTCTAGAGTTAAAAGTTAGATTTATAATAAGTTAAATAAATAATAAGTAAAATAAGAAAGAATTAAACTTATAAAAAAGATAAAAGAACAAATAGTTATTAAAAAGGAAAAATTAACTTTAATAAAGTTCAAAGGTCGTATGATAACTCTATTAAAGTTCGGGGGTCGAAACTTAAGTCATAAATATTTATTTAAAAAGAAAAAATATTAACTTTAATAAACTTCAATGGTCGTATGATAATCTATTAAAGCTCGGGGTTCGAAACGTAAATCATTTAGAGAAAAATAATAATTAGTAAACTTCCGTATGATAAATCTTTTAGTACAAGAGTATAAACAAACGTAAATATTTTATAAAAAGAGTTATTAGAGTTTAGGGGTCGTATAATAATTGTATTAAAAACATTATTTATATAATAAGAAAAAATAAAAATAAGAAAACTCAAGGTAAATAGTTATAGAATTAGTATGTTATATATGAATAAATAATAAAAATGTAAATACTTAATTGTAATAAATTAAATATAAAAAGGTAATACTGGAATGAAATAATAAAATAATATTTGGTAAGTACCAGGTAATTTTAATTGAATGAAATATACAAAAAAGGGAAGGCACATAGATTGAACACTTTTCCAATTCTATTATTTATATTTAGCTGTTACACCACATTGACCAATAAAAAATAGAACTGTTAACAATTGAAATTATTATTTATACAATTTATACAATAGGTACATATAGATACTTTTGGACTATGATATTTACATAAAGTGTCTCCTATTTTTGACTTCTTTGTTCAAGACCTTGTGGAGTTACGCCTACACGAGGACTTGAGTCCTCTAAAGAAGAGCGTTTTTTAAGGGGTGGTTATCATAGCTTGTTGGTGCATATGGAATATGAAAAGCGATGAATAATAAAAAATTTCATAACAAGGAAGTGAAGCTTGAAGAGATCATGGTAAATATTAGGTCGTTTGTTTTTTATAGTGTAAGCACATATCTAAATGTCGGTCGGTTTTTTGGGCCGAGTGGTGCGCTTTAAATTTGATGTAGTTCCATGGTGTTTTTGCCATGACTTGCCCGTTTTTGGCAGTTACCGTTAAAAAAAATACACTTTGGTTTAAAAAAATGATATTTAATATATTAAAGAAACTAGTAATAAATTTCATTTTTCTAGAAATAATTTTTAAAAAGTCCCATTCAAAATATTAAATATATATATATATATATATATATATATATATATTATATATATCAATTAATAACATCACTTCGCGCCAGTTTACTTTCGTTTTTTATGGTCTTCTCCACAACAGTTTTTTGCTTTTCACTTTTAACAACATTTTTAGACAGCTGTTTGTCTCTTATGTTGCCATCAAATAATATTCCATCTATCAATCATAGTCAAATATTATCACTACATATGTATTAAAATGATTCATAAGATGTTGTGTTTGGTAATTTACATAAGAAAATAACCTGCTTCATGTCATGTTAATTAGTAACTTTTTTTTATGGGTTTTTTAAAAAAGAATTAAATTTTACTTCAAATCCGAAGCTTACCATTTACAAAATTGTTTTTTTTTTAACTTTTTTATCTTTTACAATTTAAGGTCTAATATACTTTCCATGTTTCGCAAATTTAGTTTTACGTTTCATTCAAATGCGAGTTAACACGACGCAACGTGGGTGTGTGGTTCAACATTTTTACGTTTCGTTTAAAATTTTGTAAGTTAACATGGCGGAACGCGCATGTGTGGTTCAACGTTTTTACGTCTATTTTTTCGCGTTTAGCAGATTCGTCGCAACAGACGGGTTCTAGATAGACTTAGTTATTCGTTTCTACATTTTACGTTTCGGTCTAATTTTTTCGCATTGACACGCCGCAACTTCAGTGTTGGTGGTCGTTGGCGACGGTGTGGTATTTGTGCTATTTGATACGGTTTTACGCTCCCGCCGCAACGCGGGGCCTTAATTTACCCTATATAATTGTGTTTCAATCTCCTCACCAATCACACTAACATCTCCCCACTTTTCTCTTTCTATTTTGTCATATTTGTGGTACAAGGCATAAGATTCAAGGTCTTTGAATTTCACCACCAAACCGTCGGAAGAAGCGTCTTCGTGTAACTGTTGTCGTACACGGTCAAATCTGATCCGCTATCAGGACCCCAATCAGGTGGTGGCAGACGGTTTTATGCTTTCAGATGATGGTTGTGATGAGGTGGTTGTGGCCGACGGTAGGTGGTGCATAAAAACCTAGAGAGAAAGAGAAAATAAGGGAAGAAGCAGAGAGAGATATGGTAGAAAGGGGGATGTGGTGGTGTCGGTCGTTATGGTTGCGGTGCCACAGTGGCTAAGGTGGTTAGGGAACATAGAGGTGACGATGGCCATCAGAGTCTTTGTCAGGGGCGGACCCATGTGTTTGGGTGGGCGGGTGGGTGCACCCTTTGATTTTTTTTTTTTTTTGTATTTTATAGGCAAAAAATTCGATCGTTCCCATTGAATATGGTTGAACCCCACGTCCGCACCTCCAGAAAATAATTTCTGAATCCGCCACTGGTCTTTGTCGAAATCATTGGCGGAGACGGCGGTTCTTCTTAGGGTGGCAGTTCAGTGGTAGTGATTGTCACAACATGAGAGAAATGTGTGAGAAATTTAAGGGGTTTTGCCGGTTTGGATGCATATGATTTCAAAATTACCATATGATAAATTTTAAATTACTATAATGATTAAAATAATATACATAATAATGATATCTATATTTTATATTAGGGGGGAGGGGTGGTTCGCTAGTGATAGATTCTATCACTACCAAGCACCAATCAACTCATGCCATGTCATCATCCAATATTCTATCACTAGTGATGGAATTGTAAGGGGGTGGTATCACTAGTGATGGAATTCTATCACTCCCAAAAAAATTTTAATTTTCATTTTAAAATTAGAAATTAACAATAAAACACTAAAATATAAATTTCATTAAACTTAAAAAATAAATTACATAGCAAAATAAAAAAACAACTAAACCTTGGAAAAAAAAAGCTAAACGAGTGGCATCTCCCAACCCCACTTTGCGCAAATCTCGCGCTTTTGTTGAATGACAATTGACTTAAACGGTTCGTCGAGATGGTTGTGCTTTTCACATAAGATTTTTAAATCATTTTGTCTTTCAACCGTCTTCAAGTGTTCCTTGTACGCCTGCTCGCGTTCAACTTTGTGGGACATAATTATATCTTTTCTTTCTTCGGCCTTCTTGTATCGCGTGATTTTCTCTTCTTCGATTCTAAAGATCGACTCCGCCACCGCTTCCTTCCCTTTGCTTGATTATTCACCACCTCTCCTGCGGCGTGGCCTTGTATCTCCTTCAACGGGGTCGTCTTCTGGTTCGTCAAGGGGGTCGTCGTTTAAGTTCATTTCGGGCAAGTTATCCGACGCGGAAGTCGTGTAGTTCCCCGACTCGGATGTCTTTGATCTTTTCGAACCTCCTCGTTTTTTTGGAGCCGTAGGACCACGCATGTCAACCAACTCAACGGGGACCCACTTCGGGTGATTTCTCGCAACTTCCCATGCGGCCACGTGTGGAAAATTCCTCTTTTTGTAGACACTGCAATACATTTCGGTGGCTTGTCGCATGATTGTCGCCTCGCTCGCTCCACTTTGTGGGTTTCGGCTCTACAAAAAAATATAATAGGTTATCTTTTAAAAAAAAAAACTGTTTTCTGTTTTAAAAAAAAATTGTTTTCTGTTTTTTTTTTAAACTGTTTTCTGTTTAAAAAAAAAAACTGTTTTCTGTTTTTTTTAAACTGTTCTGTTTTTTTTTTAAACTGTTCTGTTTTTTTTAAATTGTTCAGTTTTAAAAAAAAAAAAAAAAAACTGTTTCTGTTTTTTATAAAAAAAAAAACAGTTTTCAATGAAAAAATATTTAAACTTTAATAAAAAAACATACCTTTTGAATGAAACAAGCGTTGAACTTGCTAATTTTCCCGTTCAAATCCGACCATTTCGACGTCATTTGGTCCATGTTTCGAATATTTGCACTGGGAAGTTGCCTAAAATGATTAATGACCCGTCTCCAAAACGCATCCTTTCTTTGCTCGTTGGCATGTTTCATGTTCTCCGAGATGTGCAAGTACGCCTGAACCAAGGAAACCTCCTCCTCGCTCGTCCAATGTTGTCGGACGGTTTGTCGGACTTCTTGAACGTCATCATTTTCTTCTTCTTCTTCCTCTTCTTGTTGTTGTTGTTCTTGAATGTAATCATCATCTTCATCGTCGTCAAGACTTTGTTGTGGTTCACGATACGCGTTTGCAAATTGATGGATGAGGGCGTTGTCTTCTAGTGGGTCGAGTTGGTGGGGTTGGGTTTGAAAGTTTGGAAACGATTGGTGAGGTTGAAACGGTGGAACGAACGGTTGGTTATGGTACGTTTGCGATTGAAAGGGTGGATATTGTTGGGTTTGAAAGGGTGGATATTGTTGGGTATGAAAGGGTGGGACTTGGTCGGGTGCATCTTGCAACCTAAATCGCGTCGGCTCGCCAAGATTCGCTCGAACCTTGGGTCTCACGGGATTTTTCTTCGTACCCGAACCTCTTTTTTTCGAACCCCCACCTCTCTTGCTTGAACCTTCCATGTTTCTTGTAAAAATATTTGGAGAGTTTGTTGATTTTTTGAATTGAGTTTGAGATAATTTGTTGTTTATTTGAATTGAGTAAATGAGGATTTATAAAAAAAAATGTTTCAAACGGTAAAAAAAAACCACAAACGGTCAAAAACCAACGTTCCATTTTCAAATATCAACGCGTGATGAGTTTAACGCGTTCAAAAATTAACGCGTTTTTTTTTCGCCGGCGGCGGTGTTCCGTGATGAAAGAACGAGTGATGGGGTGGTATAACGGACCACCCCGTGTGGCCTTAGGTAGCTTTATAGAAGAGTAATTAAATTTTAAAAGTATTCTAATTAGGTCACTTCAGTTTTAAAAATGTTCTAATTAAGTCACTCAATACTTATTTTTCATTAAAATTAAGGGATTTTTCATCAATTTCATATGTAACCGTGATGATGTAGATTTTTATTTCTTTTTTCCCTTTTATTTGTTGGTAACGTCGAGCTATGTCGTGAATTTTAACTTGTTCTAGTTTTAATCAAAACATCTCACCCAATCTCCCACAAGAAATCAATAACACCTCTCGATACATCTACACACCTGTAAAATCGTCATGGAAGCTCAATTTCTTCACCATTGAAGCTTCAATTCTACACAAATTCCAACAAAAATGTTCATGCTCCAGTCAGATCTCCGATCCGCTATTCAAATCGCTGCAACCTACTGCTATTTCAACCCTAACCGCTACGATTCACCATCCTCCAGACCGGTTTCCGTCCGTACGCCCTCACGGCTGAAGCCGCTTCACGCGGCCGCCGTCGAGCGAGTCGCCGAGAAGCCTCCGATCTGTACCGCCGATGAACTCCATTACGTTTCGATTCATAATTCCGATTGGCGTCTTGCTCTATGGCGGTATAAGCCTCCTCCGCAGGTCTGTGTTGTTATGCTTGACCTAATTTTGATTTTTAGTTTCATTGCAGTATGAATTTGTATGAATGTGTTTTCATGTAATGATATTAATATTGATTTACTTTAACTGCAGTATGAGTTTGATTGAATGTGTAGTTATGTAATGATATTAATGGAGATTGGGAGGGATATATGCAAAACACTAAATATTTCGAGAATAGATTATTCATTAGTTCATTAAGATTGTTTAAGATATAGAAATGATTGAAATGCAACGTTTGATAGTTCACCAGAAATTCAAAAAAAAAAAAAAAAAATTTTGTTTATGTGTATAACTTATACATGTGTAGGTATAGGGTCGAAAAGTTTAAAAACATATGAGAAAATTAGTTAAATGGTACATAAATATGCAAGTAAGAAGTACAATAATTTAAAAAAAAATATGAGCCGATGAAAAAACTAAATGGTTTAGGACTCTTCTGGCTATAATGTAGTGTTGTGTAATGAAACTCCATCATTCTGAATAGTTGTGTGATTAATCCGTTCAACCATTTCGTATGCATGGGCGCATGGAACTATTATGTGAATTTTATTTCATACCTATGAAGCACGGGGACGGCTATGAGCCCGTGCTACATAGTCTTCACAGTTTCATACTGACCTACATAACTAATACATTCTTGGTCATTAAACTTTAAATTTGGCATTTATGTTAGAGAAAGTGTTTTTATACCTTATCCATCTGGAATTCTTCTTCTGAAAGGAAAGTCTTCATTCAGTTATTGTTATTGGTTATAGAATTCATGAAATGTAATAAGGTCGTACCAAATTTATAGATGAAAAATGTTGAACTGTGCAGACTGTAGATACCATGTTCATATGTTTATTTTAGGTAATTAGTTGTGTGTAAACATCCCACCCTCCCCAGACCCTATAACTAGCTTTGCTATTTATGGGATTTACTGGGTATGGTTGTTGTTGTTGTTGTAGTTGTGTGTAAACATGATTATGATATTGAAATGATTAAGACATCTTACACAAGGCCTCTCAAATTATATCTTGGATTCATAACCATAGCTGTTAATGGCAAATGCGAAAATAGCGATAAGGTACCTATATGCTAAATAGCGATAAATAGTGGGCAACTATTTTATAAATAGCGATACACTAGAAAAAAAAATTATATGTATATTATATCAAAATACCCTGGTATACATATATCCTATTTTACATGTATATTTAACAAAAACCTAAAATCCAGCTATTTTATAGCTATATTTAATTGCTATTTATATTAAAAAAATGTCGCTATA
Organism: Helianthus tuberosus; assembly: GCA_030545235.1. Classification (NCBI taxonomy): domain Eukaryota; kingdom Viridiplantae; phylum Streptophyta; class Magnoliopsida; order Asterales; family Asteraceae; genus Helianthus; species Helianthus tuberosus. Next base: position 139,915,777 of record CM060451.1, on the reverse strand, counting down.
TATCGCTACAACCCTAATAGCGAGCCTAGACCTATACGCTACATAGCGTGCTATTGCGATCCCTACGCTCGCTATTGACAACTGTGTTCATAACTGCACAAAAGAACGATAAGGTGATAAGTGATAACTAGGTGCATAGCAACACTAATGCTATAGATGACCAGTATGCCTTGCATAATACAAAATGGTTGTTGAAATCATAGTGGAGATGTTGTAGCGAGATTCGAGAATGGGATCTGTATAGGTATTCGAGAAGGAAAGACAACTGGTTCACTTGATGATCAAGTTAAATGTGATAATCTAATAATAGTTTTTGTAGACCAGATAGATTAAATGTATACGGAGTTGGATAAATGTGAAGTCTTGAAATTCGACATGTGAAAGAAAGAAAAGAATATCTAGGTGTTACAATTCATATGCCATATCTTTTAAATAGTGATCAATATTTCTCCTCTATAAATACTCCAAAGTTCAAATGCTCGAGAACCGCACAAAAAACTAGTTTGAAATGTGCTCTTTTAAATTCCGAGACAAAAGAAGATATACATCATCTAGGATACATATCTTAAGAAATTACACATTAACCCTATTCAACAAGATCAAACATAGAAACTAGACTACCCCCGTTATGGAGATCTCAGAACTCAGAAGCTACATATACATGTGTGTATATATGCACATAAATCCACACACATATAAATGCATGTACAATGTGTGTGTGTATGTGTGTGCCAATGGGTGCATGTATGTATATATAGGGTTAGGTTACCGAGAGAACACCCTCTTATGACTTATAAGAATACCTCTTATGGTAACAACAGTGAGTCAGGCTAGGTGATATTACATCTACTAAGAAATATGTTAAAACCCATAATGATGTGGAAAAAAAGAAGTGTGCGTATTAATTTAGAGATCAATTCATATATTGTGGTTTATATGATTATATATCTACCTTGTTTATGCATTCTTGTAGGCACCTTCAAGGAATCATCCATTACTGCTTTTGAGTGGAATTGGTACAAATGCAATTGGATATGATCTTGCTCCTGGGGTGAGTTCAAAGTTATGTTTCTGCTTCTTCTTCATCGTACTTTACAGTTGACATTACCATTAATCAGCGTCTTTTTATACTTTTGCAGTCTTCATTTGCACGCCACATGTCAAGCCAAGGATTTGACACATGGATACTTGAATTTCGAGGAGCAGGATTAAGTTCAGAGGTGGCCTCCAAGGAAGTCAAACAGCCAGTCAGCCTTCCTCCTGAACGGTTGGATGCAACTTCCAAAAACCCACCAAACGTCATTTCTGATTCCTCTGCACAAAGTAAAGTTTCTTCTGCTGGAGAAAAGAAAGAGATGGTTGAATCTGATTCTGATCAATCACAGTTATTGACGACATTTACAGAAACTTTTAAACGTTTTTCTGAGAGATTAACAAACCTAATTAAGGAAGGTCAATAAGGATTTGTTTTATAACTACAGGTATAGTTTTGTGGAAACTTACACCATGTTTCTGTATAACACTTTCAGGTTCTCCAGAAGCCTTACAGAATTCAACTCTGGCTACACAAATTAGAGATTTAAGTCAAAGGCTTGTAGATATTATGGAAGAAGGTCAAAGATCAGTGTCTCCACCGATCACCGATCTGTTAGATCGCTTTTCTTCCACAGTTGAAAACCTTCAAAGTCAAATTGACCTTCTTGGGAAATATAACTGGGACTTTGACCACTACCTGGAAGAGGACGTGCCTGCTGCGGTGATGTCACTAATCATTTATATTAACATGTTTTAGTTTTAAATCAATTATATTTAATCAATGGGTGTCTACAAAACAGATGGAATACATACTAAGACAATGCAATCCGAAAGATGACAAGTTGCTTGCAATTGGCCATTCCATGGGTGGTATCTTACTCTACTCCATGCTCTCTCGGAATGGTATGATACGCATAATCTTTTCATTAATCAGAGGTGTCAATATTGAATCATCTAGTTAGAAATGGGTTGATTTAGGTTATCTCTAAGGGGTCACATAGGTTGATGTAAAATGTGTTCAAATGCTTTAAACTTTATGTGTCGCTCTATAGAAAAATTCAGATTGTTATTAAAAGTATAATCTTGTAATCATTTTTAACACCGGTCTGTTTATTAACGCTTGTGTATTGAAATATGGCTGTTTTACAAGCTTATGAGCGAAGAGACTCAAGATTGGCTGCAATCGTTACTTTGGGGTCTTCACTTGATTACACTACTTCAAATTCAACACTTAAATTACTCACACCTCTGGTAAACACAAAAAAAATTCCTTGTGTATAGTTGTGCATGTTTTCAAGAAGTTTGTTATTAGAGTTCACCATTTATATTTTGTTGTTTAGAGTATGAGTTATGTTTTTGTGAGATACAGGCAGATCCGGCTCAAGCGTTAAATGTTCCAGCTGTTCCACTAGGTGCATTACTTGCAGCAGCTTATCCTCTTGCTTCTCGTCCTCCATATGTTATGTCCTGGTTAAATCGTCTCATCACTGCACAGGATATGATGCATCCTGACCTCATGGAGAAGTTTGTCATGACCAACTTTTGTAAGTTCCCTAAATACTGTTGATTCTTTTCATATGGAAATCTTATCTTCCTTTTAATCTTTCAAGGATATGAATCATCTTCTCTCACCCGTAAACTAGGGTTCTTTGACCTTCATTAATTGGTTAGATTCGCTATTTAAAAGATAGCGCTACAGTGGACCAAGTGGTTTGTTTCTGCAACTGCCATTTGTTCAAATAAAAAATGTAGCCCCAGCAAAATTGAGCAATGGGTAATATACATGTTACTGGGTTACAATCATGTGTATTACACAGGTTGATAAATGTAATGTTATATAATTAGTAATAAAAAAGTTATGTTAAAGAAAATATGCATTGCACAGTTGAATAAACCCGTGTATTATTATACTAATAAAATAGAATAATATATAATGTGATTTAATAACATATACAGTCGTCAAGATATGTATTTTAAAAAATAAACATTGACGGGACGGTTATAAATTTTGTTTAGTTAATTTTTAAAACATTATTTTTTCAACAGGGTATTAACTTTAATTTTTTAATACCCCCTATTTTTTATTATTTAACATTATGTATTTTTACCATTCTTACCATCCAACCACATTAAATATTTAATTTTTTGTTGGAAATCACTCATAAAGACAATTAACATCATTATTCTTCGTTTTTTAGAGTAAACTTTCGTTTTGCTCCATGTGGTTTGGTCGTTTTAACGGTTTTGCCCCAATCCCTGGCGACAAAACCGAAACATCGGGAAGTAAAATGGCTATTTTTAAAGGATTGGAGCAAAACCGTTAAAACGACCAAACCACAGGGAGCAAAACGGAAGTTTACTCTTTTTATTTTTTATTTTAACCAACATAATTTTGAACTTGGTGAAGATTTTAAGTAAAAAATTCAAGTTTTAGTAGAAAACTAATAATTAATTTCATATTAAATTCATTTGGTTAATGATATAGTAACTATCTTTAATAAAAAAATTAATATCCATAATTAAGTAGGAGAGAGAGAGAGAGACGGGAAAACCAAAAAAATAGGTCGTGTCCCCTTGATTTTCTTTTATTATGTAGTATAGATATAGATATAGATTTGAACAGGTGGAAATTATTTGCAACTTACATTGTGTTTGCAATTAATGTTTGAGCAATGAGCAGGTACGGTGCCTGCCAAGCTACTTTTACAGCTAACAACAGCCTTTCAAGTAGGCGGATTACGTGACAGAAGTGGAACTTTTTTCTACAAAAACCATATCAACAAAATTGATGCTCCTGTTTTAGCCATTGCTGGTGACCTTGATCTCATTTGTCCACCTGAAGCTGTATATGGTATACGTCACATTACTTTTTATTACCAGTAATAATTTATCCTTCTTAATCTTTTTATTTTCAAATTATCTAATCATTTTTACTGACTTGAGTCAATTGGATTAATGAAAACAGAAACGATCAAATTAGTTCCTAAGCATCTAGCCAAGTACAAAGTTTTTGGTGAGCCAGGTGGGCCACACTATGCTCACTATGATCTTGTCGGAGGTCGTTTGGTATGTCATTCATTATCTTTTCTTCTCTTAGAACTTGTGAAATAACTCGAACAATAGTTGCTTCAATATGAACCTGACGTGTTATGTTTTAACTACCTTAAAAATCGCAGGCACCAGAACAGTTATATCCATGTGTAATCGAGTTTCTGACAGCTCACGACTCGACCTAATTTATTCATACTCCATATCATATACAAAGATACTTTGCATAGATCTACATTATTTGGAGGAGCAACCTCAGTAAACACATGGGCAATGAATGACATCCCTCAACCTTTGACCACTATGGAAATGATGCCCGGGAATCAACCAACAGTTGATGCACATTGAAATGTATATCGATGTATCATCTTCTAACGTATCTATACAATGAGAGACGGGTCTGGTGTGTCTGCATACATGCCCAACTTTCTGTAGAGTAAAATTGACAAATACAAATATTTTTTTATTGTTATTGGAATTATGTATTTATTATAGCCATGCATGCCATGATTATGAACCATGGTTCGGTCACTGTATTCATTGAACAACTTTTGTGATATATATGGAAACGGCAAAGTCTTTTACACAGGGTTTTCATAACTTGACCGGCAGTGGCTACATAAACTAGTTGAGTCTATTTGACCCGGCCGTCGATCAGACTGGATTTCATTGTTATTTTTTCTCAACCAAAAAATCTCATTTCCTATTTCAGACTTCATATTTTGTTTATCTAAGGTTTCGTATTATATTAGCATTGCAAATCTAGGACAAAAGAAGTACTGTACTTTGTTTTAGATTGGTTTTGGGACCAATCTATTCCGTAGAAAATTCAACTACCCAAAACAAGAATTTGACATTAAAAAAGCTCTAAGAAAGTCAACTGACCCAACCAAAGTCCTAAAGTGGAGAGTGGGTGGTTCTTGTGCTTAAATGTAAGACACATTTTCTTACGATAAAGAAATATTTTTTAAACACTTTAATGGATTTTGATTTAAAGATTTCTTCAATTTTCTTTAACTCTTGACTACACTTTATAAAACTTTCATTTCTTTTGTAAAAATTTTGGTTTTAGACATGTTCGGTACAGTCACTCACTAAGAATATCCTACCTAGTAAAATTAAAGAGGGAGGGAATGGGATCGAACCACATATAGGAAGAGCATAGCTACCAACTCCACCAACCTACATATATTCTTAAAAATGTTCCCACACTTTTATTTAGATATATTTAAATATGTTAAACTCAAATAATATGGTAAGTATACTTATTTAGGTGAATACTATACTTGCAATGTATCCATCTCAGAGATCTTCCTTCAAATCATTTACAGATTGTAATTGTCAACTATCCAAAGGTGGCCCTTGGATGAATTCATTGGAATTCAGTGCTTAGTAGTAGTTTGTTCTTAACCTTTTTTTAGATGCAAGAGTGTTTACTATTGGTTACCACGACAATCAATAAAACATGGAGCGAGTTGATGATAAGGAATCAACTTGCACCTAAGGAAATCAGTTGATCTGTGTTGCATGGTTTTCGCGTATATTTTAAACTATCGACACACAAAACATCCCAACAATTTTGAAAGATGTCAAAAGAGAGATTTTCCTTCAAAACACCAACATTTCAAGGCCAACAACAAGCCGTCACTGAATAAACGCACAACAATAACACAAATCCGAGACAATGGTAGTAGCAAATCACTTGTAATCACTGCCGTTAAATCCAACAAATGCCCGGTAAAATCATGTTAAGCAAGCACAATGGAAGAGAAATGTAGAACCCAAGAACAATTCTTTTCTTTTTCTTTTTAAAAAAAAAAAAAAAGTTTTATGCACAGATAGATTCAGCTATTGTGGATACCGCCAGCCTACTGCTGAGACTCAACCGCTGTTTTGCAGATGGGACATGTTTTCTTCTTCCCCAGCCACTGCTTTATACAATACATGTGATACAAATGCCCACACTCCAGCTTACCAATCTCATCCTCTTCTTCATGTTCCTCCTGTCACGGTTTCATAATGTCAAGTTAACGGGACAGGTTATGTTTCATCGCTAATCATTTTATGTTTTTTTTTTTTTTTTTGTTGAAGAAGAATTAGTTGAAAGTTGTCCCAAGTGTATTTTAACTTCATAAATCGTTAACTATTATCAACATACAATAAAGTGTTTCGAGCCAAACCAACCCAACATCTATAGTTTTAATCAACTAATCATTTTGAAGAAAGCAAATCCAATGCCCTATAGCAAAAGAAAATATTTGACCAGACCATGATGGGAAGAACAGACAAGTGGTAAAACTTAACCCCAAGACTATGGTTTCACAAAACAAACCGGTCGGTCAGTTTTCGAGGTTTAATCCTGGTTTTACTAGTTTATATTTAAATAGATAAATATGATAAAGATGGTATATAGAAATATAAAACATATACATAACTACATGTTCTGAAGGGTAATTTTGACATAAGGGAAACCTGGCAAATGGTGCATTTCCATTGGATCATCTCTGTGATTGGTAACTTGGTTTTCTTGACACAACGACGTATCTGATCTTCTCGTAAACCAGTACTTCACGTTCCCAATTTTCTCACCAAGTTCCAGAAGTTGCTATATGATCAAAACAAGTACAAAAAGTTTTAATAAAAATACCAAAAAAACTGAATGGTTTATTATGTGATATATGATAATAAACAAACCTCATAAGACATATTATCGACATCAAGCCTCCAGTCTCTGTATCGATCATGATCTAATCTTCCCCCCCATGAGTAGATATGATTAGCAACCGTATATTTTAATATGTATTTTATTATGTATTTTATTATGTATGTATTGTTTAAAGATAACTCCACATGTTTAGGAGATTTAGTTTCCTTTCTTTATCCATTGTATGTGTATATGGAGTTTTCAGTTGGTGGAAAAAATATTTGTAAAAATAGTGTTGGTGGAAAAAATATTTATCAAATTGATGTTTTTTAAGATTTATTTGTCTCAGTTCTAAATTTTATTGATTCACTGGATCCAGAGGCGTCTCTAAGAATTCACGTACCTTGTTCGAGCTCGAAAAAATGTGTCAGTCCGTAATGTTTTATTATTATTTAAAAAAATCAAATTAGTATTGGGCTTAATAAACCTAATGCCAAGTGCGCTAATTTCTAAATCATAAAAAATGATATGTAAATGGGTCTATATTGGAATTGGTATGTGTTTACTATTTACAAAAACTAACACACACACATATATATATATATATATATTATATATATATATTATATATACTATATATATAGTATATATATATATATATATAGGTAAAGAGAGTACTGTACAATATTGCTTATCGTACATTACGTACGCTTCAATCTCATCCGTCAGATCATCTTCCCGCATTTTAAAATCGCATGTTGTTTTTTTATAACAATTTCGCATGTGATAATTTTTGATGATTTCGCATGTTGTTTTTTTTGTACCAATTTCGCATGTGATAATTTTGATGAAATATCATGTTGTTTTTTTATAACAAATTCGCATGTGATAATTTTTTATGAATTCGCATGTTTTTTTTTACCAATTTCACAAGTGATAATTTTGATGAAATAGCATATTGTTTTTTTTTTTGTAACAATTTCGCATGTGGTAATTTTCATGAAATCGCATGTTAAAAAACCAATATGCGAAATTGTTACAAAAAAACAACATGCAAATTCAATGCGGGAAGATGATCATCGGGACGGCTGAGATTGTATAGCGTACGTAATGTACGATAAGGGCATTTGTACGTTAACCGGCCTCTTATATATATAGAGAGAGAAAGGTTAACATACTTCACGGCTTATCATACTTCACGTAGGAGACAATGGTAACCGTTGGATCAGGAGGGTATAATCACGCATGGAACATATAATCACGCATGGGACCACATAATCACGCATGGGATCCAAAATCACGCACGTTATTTTGCGTCAAAAAAATAATTACGCATGTTATAATATTTCGTGAAGTACGTTAATGTACGTTAAGGCGTGAAGTACATTATACTTTCTATATATATATATATATAGGGGGAAGGTTCATTGGGGAACACTTAAAAAGTGGGGGAACAACGGGGGAACCGGCTCAAACGAACTCCGATTGGACTCATTCCAGCGGCGTTGGAACCAGCTCGTCGAACCCTAACTAAGATCTCTTAACCCTAAACCCTAACTCCTAAACTCTAAACCCTAAAGCTAAATAATAAGACTAAAACCTAAGCTAAACCGTAAAATCTAAACTATAAACCCTAAAAGCTAAACCCTATAGCTAAACCCTAAAGCTAAACCCTAAAACTAAACTCTAAACCCTAAAGCTAAACCCTAAGGCTAAACCCTAAAAGCCAAACCCTAATATATTTTGGGTTTAGGGGGTTATGATTTAGGGTTTAGGGTTAAGAAGATCCTAGTTAGGGTTCGACGAGACGGTTCCAACGCCGCTGGAATGAGTCCAATTGGAGCTCGTTTGAGTCGGTTCCCCACTGTTCCCCACTTTTTTAGTGTTCCCCAATGAACCTCACACTATATACTATATATATATAGTATATATATATATATATATAGGGAGAAGATCATGCGAGAACCACCCTCTTATTGTGAGAACCGCGCGAGAACCAATGTGAACACACCAAAAATGCCTAAAAATAGCTAAAAATCACACAATTTTTTTTTTTTAATTTTTCAATATTTTTTATAAAAAAATCGCTACTTTTCGAAGCCAAAAAAAAAAAAAAAAATTTTTGGCTTCGAAAAGTAGCGATTTTAACATAAAAAATATTAAAAAATTCAAAAAAATTTTTTTAGATTTTTTTAGATTTTTTTTAGATTTTTTTAGGTTTTTTGGGGGGTTTAGTTTTTAGCATTTTAGCTTGGGGTGGGGGGGGGGGGGGGTGGTGGGGGGGGGGGGGTGGGGGGGGGGGGGGGGGGTTTAGGTTTTTGGGGGGGGTGGGGGAGGGGGGGTTTAGGTTTTTGGGTGGGGGGGGGGGGGGGGGTGGGGTTAGGTTTTTTTTAGCATTTAGCTTGGGGGGGGGGGGGGGGTTAGGTTTTTTTTTTTGGGGGGGGGGGGGGGGGGGGTTAGGTTTTTTTAGCTATTTTAGGTTGTGTTCACATTGCGTTCTCAAGGTTCTCACAATAAGGGTGGTTCTCGCATGAGCCCCTCCCTATATATATATATATATATAATGTAAATATCTATGGAAAACCCATTTAATCTAGAAAACTTGGGAAACCTGGATTGTGTAGACAGGATTGATCCACATCATCTATTAAAAACACATGATCAAAGGGCAATTTAGTCATTTTGTTCAAACCATCACCTCACCCTTCCCCATCCCATCATTCTCTTTATGTCACATCTCTCTAGCTCTCTCATATATCACTTTTCATCCAACCATTTTCAAAATAATTCATTAGATATTATAGAGAGAAACATCACCTTTTCATCAAAGCCACCATCAAAGCTACGAGATCTGAATATCGAAGATCAAAGCCACCAGATCTGAAGATCGAAGATCGAAGATACCATGTGTTCATGTACTCATTCCTTTCTTTTGAAGCCACCAGATCTGAAGATCGAAGCAGGCTGAAATCATTTGGTTGCATGAGTTTCTGGAGAGGGAAAATTATTGGAACACCAAGACCAAAAACACACACAAGTGTGCGAGTGAGAAGCAGGTCAGAAATCATTTGGTTCATGGGTTTTAGAGAGAGAAAGTTGTTAGAACACCAAGAACACACACACAATTGTGTGAGAGAGAAGCATGTCAGAAATCATTTGGTTCATGGGTTTTGGTTAAGAGAAAAAGTTGTTAGAACACAAAGAACATACTCACAAGTATGACATGGACTGGTTCCATGTCTTAATGTTATTTATTTGGTAAAAGTTGAATGATTTTGTGTGTGTATGAGTAAAATAGATATGATAGTTTGTTGGGTATTTTTTTTGTTTTAAATGTATTAAAAAAATTTAGAATTGAGATAATGATTGTTGTTGTTGTTGTTGTTGTTATATATTAGTTACCTTTAAAAAGTCCATAATCTAATCGTTGATGATCTCGTTTATTTTATAAAAAAAATTGTGTTTGGTTTGGTTGCTTGTTTGAGACTTTTGATCTGAACAGTAACTGTTTTTGTTAGTTTGGTTGCTTGTTTGGGGCTTTTGATCTGAATACTAACTGTTTTTTTTTTTTTGTGTTATACTAGGCGGTAACACATGTATAGGCATGTTACATGTGTTACAACAAAAAGTTTACACATGTGTAACACGTAACACATGTTATACATGTGTTACCACTCTAGTGTAACACAAGTTACAAACATGTGTTACATATGTGCAAGCCCCTATATGTTGCTTGTTTGGGGCTTTTGTTTATCCTATATGTTATGTGTTATGTGTTACCTTTAGAAACTTCATAATTTATTAAGAATATCTCGTTTATTTTAAAAATAAAAAGTAGTGTCTTTTTGTGGGATAATTAGATACATATATAGTAACAACGTTACACATGTTATTTATAGTTACCCCAACCCTTTTTGGACACAAAGGGGGCTGCACATATGTAACACATGCTTGTAACTTGTGTTACATTAGAGTGGTAACACATGTATAGCCACATTACACATGTTACATATAGTTGTTACACGTGTTACAACAAAACTTTACACAAGTACACATGTTATAACATATACTGATGTACTTGTTTTGTTCATAGGTGAATGGATGTTTTGTGTTCAAGATGAAGATGGTTATCAAGGAGCAAAGCATATTGTTTTGAAGTAACAATGAAGGAATCTTTTTTCACAACATTATGCAGATACATATTAGAATGCCTATTGTTACTTCAAAACAATGGACAATTCTAACATGTGTAACACATTCTAACATGTTTACGGACCTATTTTTTTTAAGGGTGCACCCCCGTAACCAATTCGGTAACCAATGAAACCATCATGTATTACTTGTGTTAAACACTGTTGTTATGCGGTTACTTGGTTTATATTATATAACAATGATTCCCATGTGTTGCATATACTTTTGTAACTTGTGTTACAAATCACATGTACTAGCATGTTTGGATGTATACACGTTACATAACCAAGTGTTTTTCATACACATATATACCATGTGTGTTTCATACACACATGTAACATGCGTATGACTTGTGGTGCATATACTCATGTTACTTGTGGTGCATATACTCATGTTACATGTATACGTACGTTATTACATTTTTTGCTAGCATAATTAGCTACGTATGTTACATTTCTGCCAGTTGCATTCTAAACTGTTTGTGATATATCTTGTAACATGTGTTTTAGATGGACTTCACGTGGATAACACATTTTCATTACCTTTAGAAACTTCATAATTTATTTGGAATATCTCGTTTATTTTACAAATAAAAAAAGTTACTTATATGTAGTAATAACGTTACACATGTTACTTATAGTTACCCCCAACCCCCTTTTTTGGACACAAAGGGGGATGCACATATGTAACACATGTTTGTACGTGTGTTATATGTGTTATAGCAAAACTTTACGCATGTACACATATTACATAGCAGATTAATAAGTTTAACTACAGGAGATTAATAGTGATGTACTTGTTTTGTTCATAGGTGAATGGATGTTTTGTGCTCAAGATGAAGATGGTTATCAAGAAGCGAAGCATAGTTAGATTTTTGTTAACTTATGATTGTTTTTAGTTGGCTTTTTTTTGGGGGGGGGGGGGATATACTTTTTATGATCTCGTTTATTTTACAAATAAAAAGCCATTTTTTTGCTGGCATAATTAGCTACGTATGTTACATTTCTGCCAGTTGCATTCTAAACTGTTTGTGCTATATCTTGTAACATGTGTTACACTTTGAGGTAATATATGTTGTTACAGGGAGTTACACATATATACTTAGCGTAATAGTGATTTTAAATGCAAAAAAGTTTTTTAGATGAACTTCACTTGGATAACACATTTTCATTACCTTTAGAAACTTCATAATTTATTCAGAATATCTTGTTTATTTTACAAATAAAAAAGTTACTTATATGTAGTAACAACGTTACACACTATAGAGTGAAACAACATTTCCCATTTTGCCGTAACACATGTTACACACTATAGAGTGAAACAACAGTATTGAACGCTGCTACACATTTCCCATTTTGCCGTAACACGTGTAACCTTTTTGTGGGTATCGATGTTGTAGGTTTGTTACATCATGTAACATGTATAGAGAAGTTGGATGATATTGCGTTGACATTGGATTTTAGTGAAATTTCTTGTTCAATCACAATCACTTACGTTGAGTTTAAGGGATACAACCTGTAACATGTGTTACACTGAAGTGTTACACAAGTGTTTCCAATTTACACATGTTACATCTTGTGTAATATGTTATACATGTGTAAACTTTGGTTGTAACACATGTAACAACTATATATAACATGTGTAGCGTGGCTATACATGTGTTACATATGTGTAGCCCATTATTGTATCTAAGAAATGTAAGATTAAATATATTATGTAACAATATTTAATCTATAGCCATCATAATCATTTACATAATATAGATCAAAATATATAATAACCTATTATTTAAATTAGTTGGTAATTGTTGATGGACCATATTACCCTTAGTAACTAATTAGGTTTCCTCCTGGGTGCTTATATAAGGAGAATTATGTGGAGGTTAAAGGGTTACTCAGTTACACACCCCATAAGCATAACATCAAATTCGTCCTCCATCTCCTAGCCGATACCCTTTTCGGTTCTCTAAGCCCCATCATCAGTCAGCACCCTAAGGAGGAACCAAATCACAATGACAAGCATGTCGAACTCCATTACTGGATTCTCCACCGGACTTTCTGCTGTGACAGGTATGATTTATTGTTTTCCTTCATGTACAAACAGAGCTGAACCAACATGTGGTATCAGAGCATATGTTGATTAGTCAGTTCTGTTTTCGTATCCATAATTCTGGGATTGAAACTTGGAAAACGAAAATTTTTGAAATCTTATGAATCAACAGCCGTATTCGAGTAGGTATATATGTTCGAAATCCCTGTTTTCGGAATATATTAATCATATGTTTACTCGAAATCTAAAAGGTTATGTTTTTATGACCGAAATCTGTTTTAGAAAAACCTTAAAATTCAGGTTTCGGGTTCCAGAATTCATGTTTAAATTTTAGGGTTCATCAAGTTCTTAGTTAAAATTCGAAATATCCTTTATGTTTTGGAGTATGATTTGAATTGGTATATGTTTTTCCTGTTTTGATCTAATTTTCTAATAAGGATTTTTTTCGAAATCTGTTAAAAGGATAAGCAGATCATTATTTCGAAATTTTATGATAAAAATAGATCAACATTATAATGGGAAAGTATATCACAATTCATAAATTTCGAATTGTCAGTTGTTATAACCATAAACAACTGAATCGCACAAATCAGATCACATGATAAGATGATCTGATCGCATAAGATGATCGCACAAGGCATAACGGATCGCACAAGGCCTTAATGGATCGTACAAGTTTACTTTGGGCCATATGGATCGCACAAGCCTTGGGCCTTATGGATCGCACAAGTTTACTTGGGCATAATGGATCGCACAAGTTCACTTAGGCATAATGGATCGCACAAGTTTTGGGCCTTATGGATCGCACAAGTTTTGGGCATAATGGATCGCACAAGTTTTGGGCATAATGGATCGCACAAGTTTTGGGCCTTATGGATCGCACAAGTTTTGGGCATAATGGATCGCACAAGTTTTGGGCCTTATGGATCGCACAAGTTTTGGGCATAATGGATCGCACAAGTTCGATCCGCGCTAACGGGTGGTTTGCTATTAAATAAATGGTTTTGTAATTTACTTAGTTAATTTAATCAGAATCAGATAATGTTTTGCAAAACCAGAATAGCTTAACTTGAATGAGCTTTTGATATATCATTTCTAGCCAAAGCTGACTTGATACATCTACTTATCGTTCAAGTATTACGAAAGCTATGTTGTGTGTGCATCATAAGTATGAATGTCTTAATTTCTGGCCAAAGCTGATTTAATTCATTCATAGATGGCATACTCAACAAGTGCATAACTAAAGTGGTTGTTTCAATTTCTGGCCAAAGCTGATTTGTTACAAACACTTTGCACATATGCTTAAATGATTACACTTCTGGCCAAAGCTGTTTTGTTTTCGTTTAAGTAGAATTTTTAGCTAAGTCTATTATTTTGATGTTAGTAATAGACAATATCACAGCTTCATAATGTAAAATGGTCATTATTTATGCCTGCCTTAGTTTAACGTGCCCTTAGATCACATTAGGACTTCTTCATTTGTATCACAACTTGCTCATCTTATTTCCACTATCAGCACTGTCACACCCCCAAAATCCACCTGCGGAGTACTACCGCTTGGAGGCGTGTCTGACCAGGATCCAGCCACCAATCATATTGAACAAGCATATAAGTAGTTATAAAAATCCAACCAATACAATTGGTGTTCAAACATAACATAGTTAAGTTGCAAGCGGAAGCATAAGTCTTAAAGTCAAAACATAAGTTTGATAGTTTCAAAGTTTAACATGGCACACAGCCGTCCATGTCCCACAACGATCCTCCTCCATGCAAGCTCCAGCTAAGAACCTAAGGACCTGCAAAGCATGTAGTAACGAGTCAACAACAAGTTGAGTGAGTTCACGGTTGGGTGTTTGTTTTAAGTTGTTTCGAAAACAGTTTCCTTTATCTGGCATCCTGCCGTGGGGGTTACCCCATAGTTAAAAACGTGATTTGTTTATTCCCGGTTACTCTGGCAATCCTGCCGTGGGGGCTACCCCGTGTTAGTTATCTGGCATTTCGGCCGTGGGGGCTACCCCATGTATACACTAGACTCGTTACCATATCGACTGCTGACTGTAGTCATGTGTAAGTGCCCTGAAACTGTCAATGTCTATCATCATTGACGTGCCCCAGATCCATTAGTTCACGCCCGTCCTCTGCGGCACGGTGTGAGGTTTGTCAGACCTAAATAGCGCTATCTAACTAATGACCCGCTCGCCATTGGCCCGGCGATTAAGTCGATATAAAAATGAGGGACTTCGTGATAGAGTTTTGGTCTAGTACGAGTTATCTGTCCGTGAGGACGAGGAATTACATTCCTGAACCTTTGCTGTCCTACCCAAGGAGGACGAGGAACCCAGTTCCTTAACCCCAATTCCCGACCCCTGGGAATCCCATGCTTTGTAGAGGGTGTGAACTCACCTTGGTTTGCTCGGTAGAAACACAGAAAAGTCAAACAAGCAACGTTGAGGCTACTCACGTCCTATCATAGTTGTATCATACAAGTCAGGTTCGTAACCAAGTGGCACACGGATGTTTCTAGCACATTGCATTCAAGTATCATCTAGGGCAGTTCAACATTCACGTTCAACAGTAACATAATAGGTCTGTGCATTAGGCCCAAGAGTCCGGCCCAACAATTAAGTCCGAAAGTGAATTGCAAGCCCAAACAGCGTGTATCTGTGTAGAGTTTCGAGTCGCAACTAGGCGTTTGCGACTCGCAACCTGAGTCGCAATCGTGGTTTCGGTTCGTGTTGTTTTGGTTACGAGTCGCAACTGGACTCGCAACTGTGGTTTCGAGTCACAAGGTTGGTGTGCTGATCATGTGTGGTTTCGAGTCGCAACCAGGTGTTTGCGACTCGCAACTGATGTCGCAACCGGGGATTTCGACTCATCAAGCAGGGGTTTCGAGTCGCAACTGATGGTTTCGGTTGGACAACTGCTGATTCGGAACAGTGTACTATCCAATGAGAGTTTGATTTCAGAAAATGGTTTGTACTATCCACTTAAACATGTTTGTTTGTCTAGTAATTTACTAATTTGGATCAAACATATCAGATTTCAAATATTCAAGCATGCTCATATGATATTCAAGTTGTTCTTCACACATTCATCATGTTCATCAATATCCAAGTAGTTCATCATATCATAACTTGAAACAACAATCCAAAATATTCAAACAACTAATCCGATTTCCACATAAGTGCAGCCATTTAACAAGCATTTTGATTTGTAACCTAAGAGCATGCAATCCGATTTCATAACATGAATAACAATCGAGCATTCCAACAACAAATCCGAATAATATGAGCATTATACAAACCGATTTCATGAACACCAACCATTTATGGTTTAAATCACATTAAATCACAAACATCATTAACTCATCATGCAATCAATCCGGAATCTAAGTATGATAGCTTATTAACATCATCATGTATAAAATCTAACAAACCAACATATTATCAAGTCACACAAGATACATCATCATTAACAAAGTATCACATCATCATCATCAACAACAACCGAAATATAAACACACAATGGGAATCACTAACCGGTTAGAGGAATAGTGGTGAAGGATGAAGCTTTGTTTGGTGTGAACAAGCAAAATCCGAGAATCCTTTTGTGGTCGGTTGGTTGGATCCGAGAAGAAGGAGGAGGGTGTGATGCTTGGTGTCTAGGGTTTTAGTGAGAGGGTGGAGAGTATGTGTGTAGAGGAGAGTATGAGTGTTGTCCAAAAATGGCAACATGGCTATCTATCAAGTTTATATATCCGCCCCTAGCAATACACCCTAGTGGGCTCTCGGATAGGCTAAGTGTGTGTGTGGCCCAACCGGCCCAATGTTTCATGTGTTCACTCGAGACCACATGGTCTCGAGTCGGGTTCGTGTTGTCTCGGTTCATATACATACTCGCATACATACACATAAGCATACACATAGCGTAACACATAATCATATAAGTTCACTTATCATTCATTAAATCATCAAACCCGTTAGTCACTTAGTGTTCAAGCACACAACGAAAGGTTCCAAATTTCGAGTTGTCACATCATCCCCAAGTTGAAAGAAATTTCGTCCCGAAATTTGGTAGGCACTCACTGAGGAAGCTAGTCAAGTTGTATGGTTTTCCTGGTTTTCCTGGGGTGTCACATCCACCCCCCGTTGATCTGGAATTTCGTCCCGAAATTCCGTAGCTTCGGCCTCAGTAGTGGGTGTACTGTTTGCGAACAGTTGGGGATACTTTTGTTTCATCTGATCTTCGCGCTCCCAGGTGAACTCTGGGCCGCGACGCGAGTTCCAACGAACTCGAACGAGAGGTATTCTAGTGCTCTTGAGGACCTTAACATCCCGGTCCGTGATCTCGACTGGTTCCTCGACGAATCATAACTGCTCGTCGATCGTGAGTTCCTTCAAAGGAACTACGTGGGTCTCATCTGATGGACACTTCTTCAGATTCGACACGTGAAAAACATTGTGAACTGCACCGAGTTCCGCTGGTAAGTTTAGTCTGTAGGCCACCCTGCCTATTTTCTCAATGACCTCGAAAGGTCCAACGTATCGTGGGTTGAGTTTGCCGCGTTTACCAAAACGAACCACACCCTTCCAGGGTGAAACTTTGAGTAGTACCCGCTCCCCAACCTGGAGCTCAAGTGGTTTCCTGCCCATGTCGGCGTAAACTTTCTGACGTTCGCGAGCGGCCGTCATGCGTTTTCGGATCTGAGCGATCTGCTCGGTTGTATCCACCACATATTCTGGACCAGTGATCTGACTATCTCCCACCTCTGCCCAGCAAAGAGGAGACCGGCATTTACGTCCGTACAATGCCTCAAACGGAGCAGCTCCAATGCTGGTGTGGTAGCTGTTATTGTACGAGAATTCCACAAGTGGCAGATGCCTTTCCCAGCGGTTGCCAAAGTCGATTACACATGCACGAAGCATGTCTTCTAAGGTTTGAATAGTGCGCTCGGACTGCCCGTCCGTCTGAGGATGGTACGCTGTGCTCATGTCTAGTCGTGAGCCGAAGGATTTGTGCATTGCTTGCCACAGCTCTGAAGTGAAACGCGCATCTCGATCCGAGATAATGGAGGTGGGCACCCCGTGCCTCGAAACAACTTCTTTGATGTAAATTTCCGCGAGCGTGGAGAACTTATCCGTCTCCTTGATAGCCAAGAAGTGTGCAGATTTTGTGAGTCGATCCACGATCACCCAAATAGTATCGTTCCCGCGCTGGGATCTAGGTAGGCCAGTAACAAAATCCATGGAAATTTGTTCCCATTTCCATTGAGGTATCTCTGGTTGTTGGAGCAGGCCTGAGGGTTTCTGGTGTTCGGACTTGACTCTCGCACAAGTCAAACACTTGCTGACGTAAGTTGCTATGTGGGCCTTCATGCTAGGCCACCAGTACGTAGTTTTGATATCATGATACATCTTGTCTGATCCAGGGTGTACTGAGTAGCGAGACTTGTGTGCTTCATCCATCACAAGCTCTCGTAGGTTGCCATAGAGTGGGACCCAAACGCGTCCCGTTACGTAGTAAGCACCGTCTTCCTTCCGTTCCAATCGTTGCCTTGATCCGCGTAGGGCTTCAGCTCTAACGTTTTCTGGTTTCAGTGCTTCCATCTGAGCTGCTCGTATCTGGGAAGGGAGACTAGAGTGGATCGTGAGTTGTAAAGCTCGCACGCGCTTAGGCGCAGTGTCCTTCCGACTGAGGGCGTCAGCCACAACATTGGCCTTGCCCGGGTGATACCTGATTGAGCAGTCGTAGTCGTTCAGCAGTTCGACCCATCGTCGTTGTCGCATATTCAGTTCCTTCTGCTTGAAGATATGCTCGAGGCTCCTGTGGTCGGTGTAGATGGCGCACTGGGTACCATACAGGTAATGCCGCCATAACTTAAGTGCAAAAACAACAGCTCCCAGCTCTAAGTCGTGCGTCGTGTAGTTCTTTTCATGAACCTTAAGTTGGCGTGAGGCGTAGGCTATAACTTTGTCTCGTTGCATCAGCACGCAACCAAGACCCTGAATGGATGCGTCACAATAAACCACAAAGTCGTCTGTGCCTTCCGGCAAGGAAAGGATAGGTGCGCTACAAAGTCTATCCTTTAGGTGCTGAAATGCCATCTCCTGTGCGTTTCCCCAGCGATAAACAACGCCCTTCTGCGTTAGTGAGGTGAGAGGCTGTGCAATCTTAGAAAAATCCTTTATGAATCTCCGGTAGTATCCCGCCAAACCCAAGAATTGGCGAATTTCCTTTGGCGTACGAGGTGCAGGCCAGTTCTTAATCGAGTCTATCTTGGATGGATCAACGTGAATCCCATCCTTGTTTACCACGTGGCCTAGGAAATGGACTTCTCGAAGCCAGAAGTCGCATTTCGAGAACTTTGCATAAAGCTGTTCGGTTCGAAGGAGTTCCAGAATAAGTCGCAGATGCTGCTCGTGTTCCTCCTGACTCTTGGAATAGATCAGGATGTCGTCGATGAAGACTATAACGAACTTGTCCAGGTAAGGCTTGCACACTCGGTTCATCAAGTCCATGAAAACCGCAGGTGCGTTTGTCATCCCAAAAGGCATGACCAAAAACTCATAGTGCCCGTATCGAGTTCTGAAAGCTGTTTTGGAGACGTCCTCTTCCCGGACTCTCAGCTGGTGATAACCCGATCTCAAGTCGATCTTCGAATAGTAGCTCGATCCCTGCAGCTGGTCGAACAAGTCGTCGATACGCGGTAGAGGATAACGATTCTTCACCGTCACCTTGTTGAGTTCTCGGTAGTCGATGCACATTCTGAAAGTACCGTCCTTCTTCTTCACAAATAATACTGGAGCTCCCCAGGGCGATGAGCTAGGACGAATAAAACCCTTATCCAGAAGCTCTTGTAGTTGCGTGGAGAGTTCTTTCAACTCTGATGGGGCTAAACGATAAGGTGCACGAGCTATAGGCGCAGCTCCAGGAGCTAGTTCAATCTGAAACTCGACTTGGCGATGAGGCGGGAGACCAGGTAATTCCTCAGGAAATACCTCTGGATAATCGCGTACAACTGGAAAATCTTCTATCTTCTTCTCTTTTTCTGAGGTGTCAGTAACGAGAGCCAAAATGGCAGTGTGGCCCTTTCGCAAGCACTTTTGGGCCTTAAGGAGAGAAATGACGTTCTCAACAGCACTCCTCTTGTCACCATGAATCATGAGAGGTTCACCATCGGGACCTGGAATACGGACAACCTTCTCGTTGCAAAGAATCTCTGCTCGGTGTTGAGATAACCAATCCATCCCAATGACAACGTCGAAACTACCCAAGACGATAGGAATGAGGTCGATAGAGAAGGTCTGGTCAGCGAGAATAAGTTTACAACCCTTGACTACGTGTGTGGCTTCTAAACTCTTACCGTTTGCTAGCTCTACGGTGTGCTTGTTGTTCAAAGGTGTTGGGATACGCTTAAGCATTCGACTAACTTCTAGTGACACGTAGCTAGTATCGGCACCCGAATCAAATAAAACTGAAACATAAAAGTCGTCGAGAAGGAACTTACCCGCCACAACATTGGGGTCATTCCTTGCTTCACCTTGGCCGATCACAAACATTCGCCCCCTGGCGCCATTGTTGTTGTTGTTCCCATTGTTACCATTCCCCTGATTGTTGTTATTGTTGTTGTTGTTGTTCTGGTTCCTGTTCAGTTGGGGACAATCCCTCTTGAAGTGGCCCTCAGCTCCACACTGAAAGCATCCTTTGTTATCACCCTGTGGCTGTTGCTGGCGCTGGTTCTGTTGAGCTTGCTGACGATTCTGATTGGCGGGGTATAAGCTCCTGCAATCCTTTGCAGCGTGACCAGGCTTGTTGCACCGATGACAGTTGCCCCCGGCGCATGGTCCGCTGTGGTGCAGGCTGCAGCGATTGCATTTGGGGTGATTTCCTTTGTACCCACCATGGCTTTGACCACCAGACGATTGCTGATTAGGGCTCTTGTAGTCATCAGTCTTCCTCTGCTGAGACTGGGACTGAACAGAAGTCGAACCCTTACTTGAAGTTCCATCCCATTTTCGTTTGTTGTCACCAGAGGTACCAGAAGTAGTTGCAGCACCTATGCGTTTTGGTAACTTGTTCTGCTCCACCGCCTGATCCGTGAGTCGGTGAGCCAACTGAACGGTTTGCTGGTAGGTGGCGAGGTTCGCTGAAGTCACATGACTCTGGATTTCCGGCACTAAGCCCTGAAGAAATAGTTCGATGCGTTTGATGGGAGGATCCACCATAGTAGGGCACAGAATTGCCAGTTCGTTCGACCTTTTCACATAAGCTTCGATTTCGGACCCCGTCATCTTGAGGTTGAAGAACTCCACTTCTAGTTTGTGAATCTCATCACGACTGCAGTACTCTTCCTTGATCATTTCCTTAAAAGTTTCCCATGGGGTGGCGTTGGCAGCAACCAACCCTAGCATCTGAACTTGAGCGTTCCACCATGTGAGGGCTAAACCCTCGAGAGTACCAGTAGCGTATTTCACCCTGCGCGCCTCAGGGCATTCGCACATTTCGAACACAGATTCTAGCTTCTCAAACCAGTGTAGGAGACCTACTGCTCCTTCAGTGCCGCTAAAAGTAGTTGGTCGGCAGTCCATGAAAGTCTTAAAAGTGCACACGGGTGGCTGAACATGTTGACCTATCGTGGTGAAAGAAAAGACAGAGTTTAACACAAAGGTTGGTCCACGAGAGTAGGATCCTAAAGATCCTAGAATGAGTTCGGACTGCAGGATATACCTCCTGCGTGTGCAGCTGCAAGTGCTGCGGCAACTCGTTCGTTGATCAGAGCCGTCAACTGGGCTTGTGTCAGGTTAACGCGTCCAGACATGATCTTCATACCAAGAAGAACGTGAGTGAGAGGGGTTCGCGAAAGCACGACGATAAAATAGAGCAAGCACGCACGTGTTCAAGCAACAGTAGTTATACTAACCAGGTATACCATAAGCAATGTACTATGTAACTAACAAGTAGGCAATATATACACAGATCATATCACCTAGAACGTCGAGCCTTGCATGTGGAGTGAAGCATCGTTGTGGACCGTTGAGCACTGTACAGGTTATAGTCTGGTTTTAACAAAAACGTTTTCCCCTTTATTAAAACCAAGTTCTCTATAACCAATGGCTCTGATACCAATCTGTCACACCCCCAAAATCCACCTGCGGAGTACTACCGCTTGGAGGCGTGTCTGACCAGGATCCAGCCACCAATCATATTGAACAAGCATATAAGTAGTTATAAAAATCCAACCAATACAATTGGTGTTCAAACATAACATAGTTAAGTTGCAAGCGGAAGCATAAGTCTTAAAGTCAAAACATAAGTTTGATAGTTTCAAAGTTTAACATGGCACACAGCCGTCCATGTCCCACAACGATCCTCCTCCATGCAAGCTCCAGCTAAGAACCTAAGGACCTGCAAAGCATGTAGTAACGAGTCAACAACAAGTTGAGTGAGTTCACGGTTGGGTGTTTGTTTTAAGTTGTTTCGAAAACAGTTTCCTTTA
The DNA here is from genome assembly GCA_030545235.1 of Helianthus tuberosus. NCBI lineage: Eukaryota > Viridiplantae > Streptophyta > Magnoliopsida > Asterales > Asteraceae > Helianthus > Helianthus tuberosus. The sequence goes on along the minus strand of CM060451.1, from coordinate 139,893,314 downwards.
TCTGGCATCCTGCCGTGGGGGTTACCCCATAGTTAAAAACGTGATTTGTTTATTCCCGGTTACTCTGGCAATCCTGCCGTGGGGGCTACCCCGTGTTAGTTATCTGGCATTTCGGCCGTGGGGGCTACCCCATGTATACACTAGACTCGTTACCATATCGACTGCTGACTGTAGTCATGTTTAAGTGTCCTGAAACTGTCAATGTCTATCATCATTGACGTGCCCCAGATCCATTAGTTCACGCCCGTCCTCTGCGGCACGGTGTGAGGTTTGTCAGACCTAAATAGCGCTATCTAACTAATGACCCGCTCGCCATTGGCCCGGCGATTAAGTCGATATAAAAATGAGGGACTTCGTGATAGAGTTTTGGTCTAGTACGAGTTATCTGTCCGTGAGGACGAGGAATTACATTCCTGAACCTTTGCTGTCCTACCCAAGGAGGACGAGGAACCCAGTTCCTTAACCCCAATTCCCGACCCCTGGGAATCCCATGCTTTGTAGAGGGTGTGAACTCACCTTGGTTTGCTCGGTAGAAACACAGAAAAGTCAAACAAGCAACGTTGAGGCTACTCACGTCCTATCATAGTTGTATCATACAAGTCAGGTTCGTAACCAAGTGGCACACGGATGTTTCTAGCACATTGCATTCAAGTATCATCTAGGGCAGTTCAACATTCACGTTCAACAGTAACATAATAGGTCTGTGCATTAGGCCCAAGAGTCCGGCCCAACAATTAAGTCCAAAAGTGAATTGCAAGCCCAAACAGCGTGTATCTGTGTAGAGTTTCGAGTCGCAACTAGGCGTTTGCGACTCGCAACCTGAGTCGCAATCGTGGTTTCGGTTCGTGTTGTTTTGGTTACGAGTCGCAACTGGACTCGCAACTGTGGTTTCGAGTCACAAGGTTGGTGTGCTGATCATGTGTGGTTTCGAGTCGCAACCAGGTGTTTGCGACTCGCAACTGATGTCGCAACCGGGGATTTCGACTCATCAAGCAGGGGTTTCGAGTCGCAACTGATGGTTTCGGTTGGACAACTGCTGATTCGGAACAGTGTACTATCCAATGAGAGTTTGATTTCAGAAAATGGTTTGTACTATCCACTTAAACATGTTTGTTTGTCTAGTAATTTACTAATTTGGATCAAACATATCAGATTTCAAATATTCAAGCATGCTCATATGATATTCAAGTTGTTCTTCACACATTCATCATGTTCATCAATATCCAAGTAGTTCATCATATCATAACTTGAAACAACAATCCAAAATATTCAAACAACTAATCCGATTTCCACATAAGTGCAGCCATTTAACAAGCATTTTGATTTGTAACCTAAGAGCATGCAATCCGATTTCATAACATGAATAACAATCGAGCATTCCAACAACAAATCCGAATAATATGAGCATTATACAAACCGATTTCATGAACACCAACCATTTATGGTTTAAATCACATTAAATCACAAACATCATTAACTCATCATGCAATCAATCCGGAATCTAAGTATGATAGCTTATTAACATCATCATGTATAAAATCTAACAAACCAACATATTATCAAGTCACACAAGATACATCATCATTAACAAAGTATCACATCATCATCATCAACAACAACCGAAATATAAACACACAATGGGAATCACTAACCGGTTAGAGGAATAGTGGTGAAGGATGAAGCTTTGTTTGGTGTGAACAAGCAAAATCCGAGAATCCTTTTGTGGTCGGTTGGTTGGATCCGAGAAGAAGGAGGAGGGTGTGATGCTTGGTGTCTAGGGTTTTAGTGAGAGGGTGGAGAGTATGTGTGTAGAGGAGAGTATGAGTGTTGTCCAAAAATGGCAACATGGCTATCTATCAAGTTTATATATCCGCCCCTAGCAATACACCCTAGTGGGCTCTCGGATAGGCTAAGTGTGTGTGTGGCCCAACCGGCCCAATGTTTCATGTGTTCACTCGAGACCACATGGTCTCGAGTCGGGTTCGTGTTGTCTCGGTTCATATACATACTCGCATACATACACATAAGCATACACATAGCGTAACACATAATCATATAAGTTCACTTATCATTCATTAAATCATCAAACCCGTTAGTCACTTAGTGTTCAAGCACACAACGAAAGGTTCCAAATTTCGAGTTGTCACAAGCACCAAATTGCGGAATTCCACCTTTAACTGGTGAAAACTTTGCTGCATGGAAGGATGCCCTCATGCTTACACTTGGAGTGCTGGACTTTGATTATGCTCTAAGAGAGGATAAGCCAGCGGACCTTACTCCACAGAGTACTGCTCCTCAGCAGTTACTTCATGATAAGTGGACTAGAAGTAACCGCATGTCTCTCATGTTCATGAAGCAGTCCATTAATCACTCTATTAGAGGAGCTATTCCTGATTCTGACGATGCTAAAACCTACTTGGCTTCTGTGGAGGCTCAGTTCAAGGGGACGTCTAAAGCACACGCTAGTACTCTTATTCTCAAGCTGGTGACAACTAAGTATGATGGGAGGAGTGGCATTCGCAAGCACATCATGATGATGAATGACATGGCCAATAACCTGAAGGGGCTGGAAATGGAAATCAGTGATGGTTTCCTTGTTCATTTCATCATTACTTCGCTTCCTTCGTCCTTTGAAGCATTCAAGATCAATTACAACACTCAGAAGGACAAATGGACGATGAGTGAGCTGGTCGCTATGTGCGTACAGGAGGAAGAGCGTATGAGGATGGATCGCCATACTGATGTTGCCAACTTCACTACCTCCAACTCTAAGAAGAGGAAGAACAATTATCAGAGGAAGGATGCTTCTAAAGTCCAAAGGCCTAATCCTAATCCTAATACAAGTGCACCTTCCAGCTCTAAGAACTCCTTAGGCAGTATCCGCTGCAAGTTCTGCAAAAAGACAGGACACATGCAGAAGGAATGCCCTGATTTTAAGGAGTGGCTGGCTAAGAAAGGTAACGATTATTTTATGATACTTGAGTCCTATAATTTAAGTGTTCCTGCTAATTCTTGGTGGTTTGATTCTGGTTCTATGGTTCATGTTACCAATTCTACTCAGGGATTCCTTTCAATCCGGAAGCTGGAAAGAAACCAAAAAACGCTTAAGGTTGGGGATGATCGAGAATTAGAAGTGAAGGCCATTGGAACATTACAATTAGTTATGAAAACTGGTTTATGTATTAAACTTTATGATACCTTATATGTTCCTGAGGTAACTCGGAACCTTGTATCAGGACCAAAGTTAGACATGGACGGTTTTATTGTTTCCCATGGTCATCGCAAACTCTCTATCCATTATGATTCTGTTCTTTATGGTACTGGTATTCTGGATGGTGGTCTCTATAGATTAGAACTAGAAGATAACTTTTCCAAATCTTTGTTGTCATATAATATTAATGAATCACTCACAAAGATGGAAGAGAAACGAGACTTAGAAACTTCATCCATGTTGTGGCATCAGCGTTTAGGCCACATTTCAAAAGAACGATTAAATCGTCTTGTAAAGGATGAAGTCTTACCTCCTCTCGATTTCTCTGATTTTGGAACATGTGTCAAATGTCTTAAAGGTAAAATGACATTAGCGAATAAGAAAGGTGCCACTAGGAGCTCTAATTTATTAGAACTCATTCATACTGACATTAGTGGTCCCTATCAAATCGCTGGCATAACAGGACATACTTCATTTATCACTTTTATTGATGATTATTCTCGTTACATGTACTTGTATCTAATTAAGGAAAAATCTGAATCTCTTACAACTTTTAAAGATTATAAGGCTGAAGTTGAAAAGCAATTAGATCGTCAGATTAAAGTTGTGAGATCAGATAGAGGCGGTGAATATTATGGAAGACATACTGATGTGGGTCAAGCTCCAGGTCCATTTTATGAGTTTTGTAAGGGCCAGGGGAATGTGAACCAATACACCATGCCTGGTACACCTCAGCAGAACGGTGTCGCTGAAAGAAGAAACCGTACCCTTATGAACATGGTGCGCAGTATGTTAGCCAACACTAATTTACCATTATTCCTCTGGACTGAAGCGTTAAAAGCAGCTGTTCATATACTCAATAGAGTTCCTTCTAAGTCTGTCCCTAAAACTCCTTATGAACTTTGGACAGGAAGGAAACCGAGTCTTAAATATATGAAAGTATGGGGCTGCATTGCTGAAGCGAAGCTTTACAATCCTTTCCTAAGGAAACTTGACCCTAAAACAGTTACCTGTTTCTTTATCGGGTATCCTGAGAACTCTAAGGGTTATCGTTTCTATTGTCCTTCCCATGTCACCCGTATTGTTGAAACCAAGCGTGCCGCGTTCCTGGAGGATTTCAAGGTCAGTGGGAGCAGTACCAACCCTTACGAAGAATTGCAAGAAGTACAAGACGCGGGGGGGGGGGGGGGGGAGAGACTCGTCGCTTACCATTACTCCGATTACTCCTCTTGTACCCAATGCAACTAGTGTACCTGAAGCTACTGGACCAACTCCAAATTCACCTCTACAATCAGAACCCATTATACCTCATGACGAAGGCACATCAAACGCTCAAAACCACGACAACGCTGAACCCGATAATCCACTCAGGAGGTCATCTAGGCAAAGAAGGCCAACTAATTGGGATGATTATGTTACCTACCTGACTGAAATGGATGCTGGAAAGCTCAATGATCCTATCTCTTACAATGAAGCCATTAGCAGTGATCAGTCTTCTGAATGGAATAAAGCAATGATTGATGAGCTTGAATCCATGAAGAAAAATGACGTTTGGGATTTGGTAGAATTACCCAACGGAGCCAAACCCGTAGGATGTAAATGGGTATTCAAAACAAAACTGGATCCGAATGGGAACGTTGAACGCTACAAAGCGAGATTGGTTGCAAAGGGCTACACTCAGAAAGAGGGAATTGATTATCAAGAGACGTTTTCACCTGTCTCTCGTAAAGATTCATTAAGGATCGTCATGGCCCTAGTAGCTCATTTCGATTTGGAGTTACATCAGATGGACGTTAAAACCGCTTTCCTTAACGGAGATTTGGACGAAGATGTTTACATGAAACAACCTGAAGGCTTTAAACCTGAAGGTGAGGAGCATCTAGTCTGTAAGTTGAAGAAATCCATTTACGGGTTAAAACAAGCATCACGTCAATGGTACCTCAAGTTTGATGAAGTCATGAAGAAGCAAGGTTTTATGAAGAATCAAGTGGATCAATGCACCTACCTCAAGATGAGTGGGAGCAACTTTACTATACTTGTCCTTTATGTAGATGATATTCTATTGGCAAGTAATAGTTTAGACATGTTGCATGAGTCGAAGCGGTTACTTTCGCATAACTTCGACATGAAGGATCTCGGAGAGGCTTCTTACGTCATTGGCATCGAAATTCACCGAGATAGACACAAAGGGATCTTAGGATTGTCCCAGAGGGCCTACATAGATCGTGTCCTTACACGATATAACATGCAACAGTGCAAACCCTCCGTCGCTCCAGTAGTTAAGGGAGATGTTTTCGGTTCATTCCAGTGTCCGACAACAGAGGTTGAGAAGGAGCAAATGAGCCAGATACCTTACGCGTCAGTAGTCGGGAGCTTGATGTATGGTCAAGTCTGTACTCGCCCAGATATCGCTTATATTGCTGGAATGTTAGGCCGTTATCAGACCAATCCTGGCCTAGATCACTGGAAAACAGCTAAGAAGGTACTTCGATATCTGCAAGGGACGAAAGACTATAAACTGACTTATAGAAGAAGTGATCATTTAGAAGTGGTGGGCTATTCTGATTCTGATTTTGCCAAATGCAAAGATGACAAGAAATCCACTTCGGCTTATATCTTTATGTTAGCAGGCGGCCCAATCTCATGGAAGAGTCATAAACAACAGTTGACCACAACTTCCACAATGATGGCATAGTACATTGCTGTTTATAACGCAACCTGTCATGGAATGTTGCTTAGAAATCTGATCACTGGACTCAAAATCGTTAATTCCATTTCTAGACCATTGAAGCTTTATTGTGATAATTCAGCTGCCGTTAGTTTCTCGAACAGTAACAGTTCGACTGGAGCTGGTTTATATCTCGATACAAAATATCTGTTCGTACGTGAACGAGTTGAGGAAAATAATCTGTGTATCGAGTATATTAGTACTAAGGATATGCTTGCGGATCCGATGACTAAAGGTCTCCCTCCTAAGGTTTATGAAGAACATGTTCGTAATATGGGATTTTGTAAAGACCTTATTTAAGCATATTGTACTAGCTTATGTTTTATGTTAATGAAATTTCCTCAGTTTGATTTTGTATGTTTCTTAAAATATGTTCAACCGGTATAATGGCATATTGACAAATAAAGTTACAAATCAAACAAAGGGCTTACGCGTATTTTGATCATAACGATTAGGTTTTAAATTAAGGCTATAGTATGATTAATGGGGGTCCTGAGTCGCATAATGATTCAACGGCTGTATTTCTCTGCTATAGTACTTGTTTAAGGCTAAAATGAGTGTTAACTCCTGATCAGACTTATCTAATACTCATAGTAAATGATTACTCGGCTAAGTGGGAGAATGTAAGATTAAATATATTATGTAACAATATTTAATCTATAGCCATCATAATCATTTACATAATATAGATCAAAATATATAATAACCTATTATTTAAATTAGTTGGTAATTGTTGATGGACCATATTACCCTTAGTAACTAATTAGGTTTCCTCCTGGGTGCTTATATAAGGAGAATTATGTGGAGGTTAAAGGGTTACTCAGTTACACACCCCATAAGCATAACATCAAATTCGTCCTCCATCTCCTAGCCGATACCCTTTTCGGTTCTCTAAGCCCCATCATCAGTCAGCACCCTAAGGAGGAACCAAATCACAATGACAAGCATGTCGAACTCCATTACTGGATTCTCCACCGGACTTTCTGCTGTGACAGGTATGATTTATTGTTTTCCTTCATGTACAAACAGAACTGAACCAACAAGAAATGGCTAGTGTAACTATAAGTAACATGTGTAACATTGTTACAACATATGTAGCTAATTATGCCAGCAAAAAAAATATAACTTTTTATTTATAAGATAAACGAGATCATCCGTCTTCATCCAAAAACATGGCCTTCACAACACATTACAATAAAACTTAAACGTAACAAAAATGTTTATACAGACTTAAATATATACAAATGATCCAAAAATGATCATACATGTGTTACCTTCTAGTGTAACATAAGTTACAAACATGTCTTACATATGTGCATCCCCGATTTTTGGTAACAAAAGGGTTGAACATATGTAACACATGTTTGTAACATGTGTTACACTAGAGGGTAACTTCTATGCAACGTCAAAGGTACCCACCACATGCCCTTCATCGACTTCTTGTTCCCATTCTTCATTGGTTTCTCCATCTACCTTCTTTCGCTTTATGGCCACCTGTTGTCATATCCGATATTGTGGTTCTCTTTCTTCCTACCAAGATCCCTTCTCGTTTGGCTACAACTGCTATGGTCAAGTCGTAATAACACAAGTTACAGTCCAGTATTTTTAATCTACTAATTAAAAAAATTGAAGTAACATAACTAACACAAGTTACCCTCTACCCAATTATGCCCTGAAGTTGAAGATTCCCCAAATTTTGAGTTTTTATCTGCATCATTTCACACATAAAAAAAAACTAAATAAAACCACCTAAAAAAGATTACATATGTAAACAGTTACCATAAATACTTTTATTTTTCCTACATTTCAAACTACTATCCGGTGGAACCAATTCCCTCGCTGCAAGCACTAAAAAAACATGTAACATATGTTAGCAGAACCTTTCGTATTTGTTTGTCGTCAAATTACATTTTTTTTACATCTATAGCTTTTGTTTTTGTTTTCTAGACTGAACAGTTGTGCTCCCCACAACAATTGTTTTAGATGTGTTACCCTCCAGTGTAACACACGTTACAAACATGTGTTACATATGGGTAGCCCCTTTTGTGTCCAAGAAAGGGCTGGTTTTAACATAAGTAACACGTGTAACATTGTTACAACATATGTAGCTAATTATGCCAGCAAAAAGAACAACTTTTTATTTATAAAATAAAAGAGATCATCAACTATTAAATTATGGACTTTCTAAAGGTAATGAAAATGTGATATCCGAGTGAAGTTTATACAAGACAACTAACAACCCATCTAAATTATGGACTTTCTAAAGGTAATGAAAATGTTAAAATCAACCCAACTTACTACCTATGAAAACACTAGTCAATATAAAAAGAACAAACCAAATATCCTTTTTTGTATTTCAACGATTAGTGTGTCCGAGTCGCAATCCTCAAAATCTGTACATCGTCAGTTTCTTCGTTACTTAATTTCATAAAAATAAAACAGGTGTAACACATGTTACTTAATTTCATAAAAATAAAACAGGTTACCTAATATGTTTTTGATAAAATAAAGTCAGGTTTAACATATGTTACCTATTTTTATAAAAATAGGACAAGTTTATAAAAATAAGACAGGTGTAACACATGTTACACTAACATGTTTACCTAATAGGAGAGGTTTAACACATGGTAATAAGACATGTTTAACACATGTTACATCATTTTATAAATTTGAGACATGTTTAACACATGTTACACTAATATGTTTACCTAATCAGGGAGGCTTAACACATGTTACGCTAATACGTTTATATGCTTTTGAGTCCGTTGACTTGTACCCTAATATCAGACAGGTTTAACACATGTTACGCTAATATATTTATATGCTTTTGAGCCCTTACACTTGTACCCTAATATCATAGGTTTACCTAATTTGTTTTTGACAAAAAACAAGGCAGGTCTAACACATGTTACCTAGTCGCATTCAAAACAAAAATCACCACTGATCAGACCCAAACACCTACCTACTTAGGGAAAAGTTCAAAAAGGAAATTATGATGGACAATCATACACATGTGTGCATACAAATTTGCTTAATGTTTTCTTACTCGAACGGGTATTTTATAAACATCAAGTAGTTAGTGTTAAAATTTAAATATGATTTTTTTGGACAAAGCGATTGCCAAGTAGATCCTTCTAGAGCTCTTTAACTTTTGTTACTATTTTTCCAACTCTGTTAATAACCAATTATACATAGAATTGGAGCAAATCTGTTCGGGCGTTCCAACACCAATCGATCGGAAAAAACAAAAAACACCTACTGATAAGGAACCCGAATCAAACTTACTTGCTTCCGCATGTTCTTGCTTTCTTCCATTTCCGGCGACTTTTACCGGACGGTAACAACTGAAACGTTGATCTCATATATATTCTTCTCCGGTGGGTTTGCGGTTTCGATTCACTGCCGCACCTTCTTTCCCGGCGATTTCGATTCACCGCCGCACCTTCTTTTTTCTCCGGTGCACCTTCTTTCTTCTCCGGCGTTTTCGATTCACCGCCGCACCTTCTTTCTTCTCCGGCTTGTCTTTCTTCTCCAGTGGGTTTGGGGTAGATGGAATGTCTTGAGAGAGAAAGAAATGATTTTGAAATGAAAGGTCTTGGGGTAGATGACTTTTGAAATGAGGTTGAGTTTTGAGTAGTTGTTATTGAAAATCGTGTGCCTCCTTTCATATCATTTAATGCATGTCAAATCAGTATTAAAATAATATATAAAATGTAATAATATCATAGTTAATTTTACCTATATGCCCTTGAAGTACCTTTATTGACTTTATCACTCTATTTAATTTAATTCAAAAAGGCTTCAAATTTTATGAGCCATTGGATGATCTTGATCAATGGTTATAGATTGGGTTTCCTAGGGTTTCTTAGTAAAAATAAGTTTCCTATATATCCTTGCCCTATATATATATATGGGGACCGCTAGAATGAGAACCACCTCGAGTTATGAGAACCGCGAGAACCACACCGTACGGGGCGAGGTGGACCAATTTTTTTTTTCAAAAACGTAGATGCATGTGTTAGAAACACATTCGTAAAAAAAAAATTTTAAAAAATGCCGTGGGTGTCGTTTTTTACACCTTGAAAAAAAAATTTGGTCCACCTCGCCCCTGATCAAGTGGTTCTCGCGGTTCTCATAACTCGAGGTGGTTCTCATTCTAGCGGTCCCCATATATATATATATAGGGTAATGTTCATGCGAGAACCACCTTTATTGCGAGAACCGTGAGAACCAATGTGAACACAATCTAAAATAGCTAAAAAAAACTAACCCCCCCCCCCATCCAAAAGCTAAATGCTAAAAACTAAACCCCACTCATATTTGTAGTTTAAAGAAACATTTATACGAGCTTAAACAGGCACTCACGGCATGGTATCATTGTTTTGCCACATTTGATCCATCCTTGTTTGTCTACAAGTGTGGCAATGACCTGGCTTTTCTTTTGTTATATGTTGATGATATAAGTCTCACGGCTTCGACATCTTTCTTTTGGTTATTTTTCGTGTGTTCAAAATTCAAAATGACTGATCTTGGCAGGTTACAACTTATTCTTTTATGATCTCATTGGAAATCATATAAAGACAATTCCTATTTGATATAGCTATTTGTGCAAGTATTTTACGATTACGAAGCAATTGTCTCTTGTACATATCATTTATGAATCTACTATAACTATAGCATACCCCCTTTCGCGAATTGCTGCATTTATTCGAGTGTTCCACAAACGACGAAAATTGATTTTTTGCCTATCCTATCCTGATGAGCCGAAACCAAAGCTCTTATTTTTTGTTGAGTAATAGTTCGAGTAAGTCTTAAATGAGCCCCTCGAAAGCTTGATGCAAATAAACGAATTTTTGTTGGGCATTGGAGTCCAACATCAGTACGGTGGTTTATTTCTCACTCAGCAATCATATGCATGTGACATCTTATTTCATGCGAACATGCTAGATTGCAAACTGGCCCAAACACCCACGGATACGAATCCAAAACCTAGTGCTAACACTGATGTGTTACTTCCAGATGGGTCCACTTATCGAAGTCTTGTCAGGGCACTACAGTATTTGACTTATACTAGACCGGCCATTGCATATATGGTACAAAAAGTATGCTTATTTATGCACACTCCTCGTGAACCACACTTTAATTTCCTCAAACGCATTCTGAGGTACATTAAAGGAACTTTGGATTTTGGCATACATTTATCCCCCTCTAAATTTGTCACCGTTAATGCTTACTCTGACACGGATGGGGGGGGGGGGGGGGGGGGGGATGTCCGGATTCTAAGACACCTTGGTGTCTTGGTCCTCTAAAAGACAAGCAACCACCATCACGAATTGTCTCTCTTGTTTTCAAAATAGCATTTCCATACACATTTATTACTCACTACATGCATATAAGTATATTATAACACCACACATCAAACTATTTAGGAAGTGAAGGAACTACTTTTTGGCCTTTGTTCATGGTGCGGACGAGAATGGATGAACGGTCGTGATTTATGGAGTGGAAAAGACATAACTCGGATCTTAGATCTTAGTGCTGTAATATGATCCAAGGGCCAAAAAGTGGTTCGTTTGGTTCCTAATTGTTATGAGGGTTCTCATTAGAGCATCCTTGAGATTATTACCAACTTTTAACTCCCAGTATAAAACATTGTTTCAACAAGGAAGCAATCAGAAGTATGGTCGTGATTAACAGAGTGGAAGAGACTTAGTCATCTTAGAGCTCAACCATCCATCGAATGATCCAAGGGCCAAAATGTGGTTCGACTGGTAACTAAATATTTAGCGGTTCTTGTTAAAACCAAGGGCCAAAATGTGGTTCGACTGGTAACTAAATATTTAGCGGTTCTTGTTAAAACCTCCTCGAGACTATTTTCAAATTTAACTCCCACGTTATGATATTGTTTCAACAACGAAATCCAAAGTACCTAGAAAAGCTTTGATTCCTAGGGTTAGGTTACATAGTTTGCTAATAAACCTAACCCGGCCCATATCCTTATTCCATAGAAAAACTATACAGACCCGCTACCCTACCCGATTGACATGGGTAACGAAATACATGGAAATATATTTTCGTTTCAGGCGGTTCGTCTTTGAGAATGCAAGAGCATTAACTACTGGTTTTACCGCGACAATCAATCAACCATGGAGCAAGTTGATGACAAGGAACCAACCTTGCATCAAGACGCAAGCGGTATTGACACACGAGACATCCCAACCAACTCAAGATATCAAAATGAGCTTTTCATTCAAAACACTAATATTTCACGGCCAACAACAAGACGTTAATGAATATACGAGCTGGGAAGCCAAGTTATACAACAAAAACACAAATCAAGACAATGGTAGCGACACTTGTAATAACTGTAGTTAAATCCAACAAATGCCCGGTAAATCATGTTAAGCAAGCACAATGGAAGAAAAATGTAAAACACAGAAACAAATCTTTTCATTTTTTTAGTTTTATGCACAAATAGATTCAGCTATGGTAGGATACCGCCAGCCTACTGTTGAGACTCGACCGCTGTTTTGCAGATGGGGCATGTTTTCTTCTGCCCCAGCCACTGCTTTATACAAGACATGTGATACAAATGCCCACACTCCAACTTGCCAATTTCATCCTCTTCTTCATGTTCCTCCTGTCATGGTTTCAAAATGTAAACTTAACAGGTCTGGTCGGGTAAATCAACCATTTTATTTTTGCTGGAAAAGGGTCAAACGACGTGTTGAAAACTGTCCAGAGTGTATTTTAGCTTCATAAATCATTTTGCTTAAATTAGAAATGAACATGCAAAAGTGTTTCAGGCAAACCGACCAGACATCTATTAGTTGCCAATCGCTTGCTACAAATCATAGTTATAATCAACTAATTATCAGATTCTACTTTTCCTCGTATAGCAATATAATCATTTTGAAAAAACCAAATACACTGCCCTGTGGCAAAAGAAAACATTTGACTGTTCGGTTTAAACTGATTTTTTTTTTCAAAATCATTGTTTGAAGAGTTAACTGCCATTTTCGTCCCTGTGGTTTGGTCACTTTGGCCGTTTCAGTCCATTTTTCAAAAATGCGCCATTTTCCTCCCCGACGTTCTGGAAAGGTGCCATTTCAGTCCAAAAATCATAACCCAGTTAAGTCAGTTAGTAAACAAGGACTGATTGTGTAAATTTGTAACATAAAGGACTGATTGTGTAAATTTGTAACACCACCACCACTAGCCCTGCCACCACCACCACTCCGCTGCCACCACCACCACCGCCGCCACCACCACCACCGCCGCCACCACAGCCACACCGACGTTCTCGTTTTATACATTTTCTGGAACGTTTACGTGCAAAACGAAATGGAGGATGCAGACGATGGAAGTGGTCGATTTGCCTGAATTCGGATGAAGTTGCAGGTTCCGGTGATCACAGCTCGGCTCCGTTCATCACCACCATTCGAAAGCTTCTGAAACAAGATCATCTTCAACGTTCATCTCCTGCAACTTCTGTTCGAAACATAACTTCCCGAAAAACCGATTCTGATTCCGCTCACCGCAATCTCCATTCATCACTGTTGTTTCGACATAAGGCAACTGTCCATTCATCACCGTTCATCATCGCTCAAACCTGCAACATCACCATCTTCTCCGGTCATCACTCCGAACATCATTGTTTTTCACCCCTCACTCCGGCGACCACCATCGTTCCGCATAACCCGACAACCTTTATATCTCCATCGCACACCTCGCCGTCGATCACTTTCACCACCGTAGCACCATTCTCCGACCACCCTTCTCATCTCCGGCTAACCTGCAACTCCGGTCACCATTGTTGTCATCATCGGACATCATTCCCGTCATTCATCATAATTACCATCATACCATCTCCACTGTTGTCACCTTTGTCACTGTTTGAAGCAGCGTGAAACGGGTTTTGGTTTTGGACACACAATCTTTCATACAAGTTCAAATCTTTCATACACACAAAAACCAAAATGACGTTGATGGTGGTGGTTCCGGCGGCGGCGGTGGTGACCGCCGGAGCTCCGGTTCCGGCGGCGGTGGTGAGTATGCAGGTATATATACATTATATATGTATATATATATATATATATATATATATATTATATTTTATAATTATATTAATATTTATACATTTTACTTAAATAGTCCTTTATGTTACAAATTTACACAATCAGTCCTTGTTTACTAACTGACTTAACTGGGTTATGATTTTTGGACTGAAATGGCACCTTTCCAGAACGTCGGGGAGGAAAATGACGCATTTTTGAAAAATGGACTGAAATGGCCAAAGTGACCAAACCACAGGGACGAAAATGGCAGTTAACTCTTGTTTGAATTATTAAAAATTTTAAAATGAAGATGGCTCATAATATAAAATACATACATAACATGTTTCAACTGCCCCACTTGCGGAGTTGCGGTGTGCACATATAATGTATATATGTGTGGGCGCTCGGGGGGAAAAAGTGAAATGGTACTAACTTTAACGTTATTTTACAAATTTCGTGAAAATAACGTTAAAAGCGGCGGATGGTTAATCATGCATCATGTGGTGACGTTGATAGCTGAAAGACACAGGGGTACATGCACCAGTCAGTCTCTGTCCCAATTGTTTGAGTGTTATGTGTCTTAGGTCCAAGGCTTGGTAAGGTTGTCTACATCTACCCTCCTCAGACCCTACCTTTGCTTTGCTATTGGTGGGATTTACTGAGTATGATGATGATGATGACGACGACATAACATGTTTCAAAATAAAATAAAAATGGTCACATGGCCGAATAGGTTTTCATGGTTGGTTCCAAACTATCAAAACCGAACCATTAACCCATCGATATAAATCTCCAACCGGCCGACTTGCTTCGGTTTGGCGGTTTCAACAGTGTATGAACACCCATATATAGCCTTAATTTGTTATTACTAAAGGGTAATTTTGACATTGATTGGTAAAGAGTCACGTGTGTGCGCATGTATATCGTGTATTTTTAGAAAGGAAACCTGACAAATGGTGCATTTCCATTGGATCTCTGTTGAGATGTGAGATGATGACTTGTTCATTGGTGGCTTGGTTTTCCTGACACAACGACGTATCTCGTCGTCTCTTAAACCGGTACTCACGTACCCAATTTTGTCACCAAGCTCCAGCAGTTCCTATTTCAAAACAGAAACAGAAAGTTAAATAATAATAATATATAAAAATATTGAAAGGTTTAGGTGATATGATAATAAACGAACCTCATAAGACATACTATCGACATCAAGCCTCCAGTCTCTGTATCGATCATGATCTAATCTTCCCCCCATAAGTAAATTACCTTGGAGCATAACAATCTGCAGGAAATGTCGAAACAAAAAACTTAAAATGAATAAATATATACAAAAATACAAGGAATATTCCAAACCGTTATGATGGTTATCATTATAGAATGTTCTCAAGACTATTACTAACTTTTAACTTCCGGTAACAACGCTGTTTGAAAGTAATTTGTGTGCTTACCTCGGCAAGGCCTTCAGGGGAACGGTGTCTAAGATGGCGATGATGTCGAGATCCAAATACATCTAATCGATGGTGTGGAATTCCAGAATCGGTATCGAAAAATGGAAGGTCTTCAGGATGCACCATTCTCCTTCCACCATATGAGACTCTCTGCATTAATAATTTAAACAATTTCTTTAAATTCAAATAATTTAAAAAAATTATAGCTAGAAAACCCAAGTTAATGAAAAAATAGAGAGATCAGCAAATGCTATGAGTATACTAGCTATCCAATAAATTAACCAATTTTATTCTTTTAAGGAATAACAAATGTAAAGGAGCGCTCTTTATTCCCTATAAGGGGTGTTTGGATGTAACATCTGTTATGAGTATACTATACAATCCAGAAATTTAACCAACTTTATTCTTGTAAGGAATAACAATACAAAAAGGAGCACTCTTTATTCCTTACTATGCTATACAGAGAAATTAACCAAGGTTCTTCTTATAAAATAGCAAGAAGCACTCTTTATTCCTATAGGGGGTGTTTGGATGCACCAATTCAAAGATTATTACTATTATCTGAAAACTGCAAAATCATAATTATAATCTCTTCCTCAAATAACTCCTTACACACTTCTCCAAATCCAATTATTGCTCAATTTTTAACCAAAATCCAAACACCCAGTTGTCAAGTTCCAATCTTTATATAAATTCCAAATCTTTACATTAAACTTCCAACAAAAATACCCACAAATTCTTGAAAACTAAAGCAAAAAAAGAATAAAAACAAACACACAAACACCCACTTGTCAAGTTGCAATCTTGATGTCAAACTTACACCAAAACATCCATAAACTCAACAAAACTAACATAAAAAAGAAAAAAAAAAAGATTAAAACAACCAAACATACCTACAAATTCAAGAAAACCAAGTAAAAAAAGCAATAAAAACCAACACACAAACACCCACTTGTCAAGTTACAAACTTTATGTAAAATTCCAAATCCTTACACCATAAACTCAACAATATTAACATAAAAAAGAAAAGATTGAAACAACCAAACATACCCACAAACTCAAGAAAACTAAGCAAAAAAAACAATAAAAACAAACACACAAACACCCACTTGTCAAGTTACAAACTTTATGCAAATTCCAAATCTTTCCACCAAACCCACACCCACAAATCCAACAAAACCAACATAAAGAAAACACCAGAAACAACCAAACATGAAACATACCTCCCTGACATTAACCTTATCAATATCAACCTTCCCTCTAGCAGAAACCACAACAGGCCTTCTTGACACCACACAATCCACATTAGCAGCATCTGTAGACAAACCAATTCCAGGCCCACACCACACATCCGGCCCAACCAAACAAGAAGAAGAAGAAGAAGATGAACCCACCATCACCGGATTATTATTATTATTATTATTACCACTGGCTGAAATATCTAACCCACCAATATCATCACTTGCAGAAGCAGAATTCTTGTTCTTTTTCATCTTCTTTTTCCTCACTTTCTTCCCCTCCCAGTTTGCAGATGTTCTTATCATCGCCGGAACCGACACCTGTGCCGGAGCAGTGCACCCCAGGCCTCTAAATCTTGTGGTTGTGAATAACTTTTTCTTGGTGTTTGTATTATCTGGGGTTGGGGGGTCTTCTGTGGTGGGGGAGAATGTGGAGAGTATGGATGAGATTGTGGATTTGGGTCTTGTGGGTTGGATTGGATCTGGGTGTGTTTTGGGTTTTCTGTATCTGGGTTGGTGATCTTGGGACATTTTTGGTTGAAGAAGTCTGGTTATTGATGGTGTTCTTGTTTGTTTGGATAGTGTGTGTTGTGTGTGTGATGGGGAGGAGAGAGAGAGGGGGGACTTGGAATTTGGAAAGAGAGGTTGAAGATTTGATTTTTTAAAGATTTTGCAGAAAAAGAGTGGTAGGGATTAGGGAATATAGGAGGTGAGTTTTTTCATGAGAGGAGTGAGAAATGAGAATGGTGGTTGCAACATCAAGCATCCAAAACAATTATTTTAATAATTGTTAGTTATTTATAAATATCTAACAAAAATGGTTTTATGATTAGAAATTAGAAATTATTAGTATTTTGTCATTAGCGCATTGTGACGGCAAGTGGAGACATGTAAGATAACATATGATTCGTAAAACGTAATATGTAAAAGAAAATTACAAAAAGGGTAAATCACAATATGTAAAAGGCAATTTGTGACAACCGATAATTTTCAGGTTAACAATTTAACACAACTCTGTTATCTTAAACATTATATCAAACATCTGTTTATTACATTATACTTGATTGGGGTTAATTAAGTGTGTCAGGTAGTACGCGAACATCCACATAACGATAATTCGGTGAATTAACCGAATTATCGAACCGCAGACGTGCATGTCTCCGAACGTTGGTGATTAAGTAAAATAATAATTCCAGAAAAGTTAAAGGAATATATTATGTGAATTTATATGCTTTTCGGTATCTACGTGTATTGTGTGTATTTTACGTGAATTGCGTGCTTATACGTGTAAGTTGTTCGGTTTCGTGTTTTACTATTTGGTAACGATTGTTAGAAAAAAGAAAAACTTGGGGAATCTTATTTAATAATGTATGCTAGTGGAAAACGGGCCTTAGTTGGACAAAAAGTCTGAGATGGAAGCCCATGAATCCTCCTTAGTCGTTAAAAAAAAACGAATAATAACAAACCCAACCCAAACCCTCCCCCTTGCGTCAAAAGCATAACCACGAGCCCAACTCCCTTCAGTCGACTTTTCTCAACTTCCCACTCTCAAACCCATGGTTGCAAAAGTCGCTAGGCGCTCCCTAGTCGGTCGACCGAGGAGTTGAGAGTACTCGGCCTAGGCGGAGAGTACACGAGGAGTACTCGGATATGCCAAATTATAAAGAAATTAGTTTTTCGAAAATTAAATATGTTTCAAATAACATAAATTTACTAATATTTATAACAAAATACGTGAAATTGATATTCATTCTTTAATATGATAGGAATAGAAATTGTGTTTTATTTTATTTTAAGTCAAAATCGGCCCAAGTTGACCTATTAGATCCGATTTTGGTAGATGTTGACCGCATTTAATCGATTCCGAGTAATTAGTCGGAGTTGAAGAAAGTCGTCTCGGCAGCCTACCTTGTAGCGACTACTCGGGGAGTACTTGGCCTTGGAGACCTTGTTTTACAACCATGCTCAAACCCTAGTTCAATCCTTGATCCAATCTCTCAAATCTTGGATTTTTCATGCAATCCGTGTTTTTAACGCAACTAGTACGTAGTCTACCTCCA
This sequence comes from Helianthus tuberosus, assembly GCA_030545235.1. Lineage (NCBI taxonomy): Eukaryota > Viridiplantae > Streptophyta > Magnoliopsida > Asterales > Asteraceae > Helianthus > Helianthus tuberosus. The sequence continues at coordinate 139,874,575 of CM060451.1, read as the reverse complement.
ATTTCATGTTTTTAAGCTTCAATTTGAAGTTCACCACAAAACCCTAGCTTTTCAAAAAGAGTAAAGTAAATTAAATATGAGTTGTTTGATGTTTGTTGGTGATTGATTATGACATTAGGGTTTTATATGCATGTATTAGAACAATCAATTTTGAATTTTGATGATTTGTGTGAACTTTCCAAAGAGGAAACTTTGATAATTTGGATTTCTGTATATATGAATGTGTTTGATGATTTGTTCATGCTAGTAGATGTATATAATGATGTTAGGAACCAATTTTGTGATGAAACCCTACGGTGCATGATAGTTCACAACTTATTAAAAAAGAAACTTTGTTGAATTTAAAGATTTGATATTGCAAGAACTCATAGGAACATTGCTGCGGAATTTTCCGAATTTGTTTTAGTCATAACCTGAACATACTAATGTCAAGTAGGGTCATTCATGAGTCTAGGATCATCTACCGGAGGTATATATGATCCACAAAATTTTTCATAATTTTCATGAACTTTAACTATGTTTTTTGTAATTTTTAATGATATGGTGTCAATCTGAGTTTTCTGATAAAAAAAAATAGGGTCCATAACGAGGACTATAACTTGATCAATTTTGGGAGTTAGGACATGAAATGGTTACAGTAGGTAATCCTAAGAGTTGTTGAGACACTCCAATTAGCCTTGCGTCAATTGGAGAAATGTATATTTTTTTTATAAATTTAATGGTAAACTGTCACCAGAAAATGACGTTTTTGACATTTCTGTAATGTATGGTTTTTTATGAATTTTCTATAAACATTCGGACCTCGGTAAATTCACACAAATCCAACTAGACTATTTGGCATGTCTCATAAAATATTCATAATTTTTCTGCATCGTTTAATATTTTAAATAAAATACACAATCTGGCTCAAAAACTGAAGTTGGACTATGATTGCTGAAACTTTTTGTTAACATTAGAGTTTACATCTCATTGGTTATGCATGGTGTATTTAGGGCGTGAAATTGAAATAAATGCCACAATACATGTTATGTGATGTGTACTATAGCTTTACTTGATTGCATGAATATGAATTAACATTAAGTCACTTAATTACTCACCAACGGGTCGTCCGGTCAACTTGTTCTAAGTTAGTCAAACATGTGAGTCTTTTCTAAAACTTTAAAACAAGGGGCTTGTTTGGATTACTTGGGTTTTGTGAACCTACACGAACATACACTCATAGACATTGGATGTAATAGGTAGCGGTTAATGGACACCTATTCCTTATCTTTACATTTCCCGAATTCTTTGCAAATAGTGAGTTTCACTACTACTTTTACTTATACGTTTTCTGGGAGAAAACACGAACACTACTTGGATAATGTATTTCTTTTTTATCACTTGTGAACTAAACACACTCATTATCATGAAAGTCCTTACACACCGAAACGTTAATATGGGATGAAAAGGTAATATTTGGTAGTACTACTGGGTTTAACAAACCACACACCGTGTTGGGAGCCGGGCGTGATACATTCACCAAACTCAAGCACTACGTTTGTGATAGACTTGGTGGGAGGCACCAAAACACAACAGTCAGCTTCGGTTCATTTGTTTAGTAACTTGTAAATCGGCTAGCTACCTATTTATATAACTAGATTATGTATTTTCTAAAAACAGTACTTGAGATTTAAACTTGTGAACTCACCAATCTTGTATTGGCACACTTTAGTATGTCTTCCCATAGGTCGCTAAGGCAAGTTTCTTGGATCATCTATGCACGTTGGAGTGTCATTTTCTTTTAGTTAAACTATTTTCCTATAATATCCTGATAAATGTTTTGTTTGGCTACCTAAACTTTCATTGCTTTCTTTTTAAAACAGTTAAAACACTATCACTATTCATGTTGAATGTGGTATTTAAGTCTTTTTCATTTATTATGAAAGGTTCAACATAACTAGTGGCTGGATCATGATTTGTCACACGTCTCGCGGTAAAACCCCACAGGTGTAATTTGAGGGTGTGACATAATTACAAAAAAAATGTAAAACACAAAGGTAGACACGAAGTGTAACACACAATGTCTAAGACATTTCGTAAAAAAACAATGTATTATGTTTGTGTTGACTCGTTTCCTAATTTTTTTTTACATCTAAACGTAAACCAACTCGAATTCATACCGACACATACATAAAAACCGCACATACAAAGTTAGTTTTTGGAAATGTCACACCTCGATATGTCAACAACACCCAGTGTGCCCGGATGGGGTATACGTGATGAGATTGATAACAAATACGCGGATAGCACAACGAAAGTCTTGGATTAAAAATACTATTACAAATAATAAATGTCCGAATGTTCAAAATATTATACAGACGGATATTGTATCAAAAGATCCACAGGCGGATCGTAAATGTACAAAATGAAATTACAGACTAATAGGCTTCTTATGCAAGGAGATGCAAATTCCTCTTAAGCATTGCCGGGCACTTCTAGCCTATTTCGTAACCTTGCAACCTGTCGCTTAGTCTTTTGAAGATACGTTAGTTTACACTAGTAAATACAAATAACCGACACATTTTGAAAATATTTCAAAATTGTTTTAAGTGCACAAAGACACATGTATTTTATAAATAACCTGGGACAATAATAATTATCTCTAATACAGTTTTACATGCTTGTCAATACATATGGGGCCCGATATAGAAAGCGATAAGATGATTAACCGACACGCCACTTTAACCCTTAAAGGGTATCCCCAATATGGGTAGAAAACTATTTTATAATAGCATTAGCATCTATCGGGTGTATGCCTACACCCCGTGCTTAAGTCGTGGCCATTTGCAATTAAATGAGCTGACGATATCCAGGACACGGACGCATTAAGCCCTAATGTTTAAGTTCTCAGCAAAACATATTAAAACGGGTTATGCGGATTTTCTAGTCACAATCTGGCATATGATCCCATACCCGACCAAACGGTAATAATTTACCGTATCCCAAGTCTGTATAGGGAAAATATGTTAAGAGTATTTACCTGGCTTAAATAAGTCTTACAATGCAAAAAAAATATAATAAGGACAACCGTTATCAAATTAACTAAGCTTCGTTGCAATCTACTGGAATGCCTTAGTCTAGAATGAATGGTATAATAACCAATTAAAATGTTAACGGGTCTTATTCAAGTCATAGACTTGGACCGATTAACTTAAAATAATAAAAACAGTACGATACGTTAGATTAAGCGATGACCGGATAAAATGTAGTTTAAACCCTCACAAGTACTAAGACTTGTATAATATGGGTAAACATTTTTACATTCTGGTGGAATTTGAAATAAATTGAGAAATTTTGACCTGTTTCGGTAAACTTACGTAAACTAGTTACATAAGCTAACAGTACGCGCATAGGTGGTATCAGGTGATCGGATGAGCTATAAACAAGTTCAATATGCCAAAACATTTTATTTATGTCATAACATCAGTAGGTAATCAGATTAAGACGACTTTTATGGTTTAAAACCAAACTATGCACCATAAGGGCATTTTAGTCATAACATGGCATAATTCATGAACTTGTATAAAACTTAAGTTATAAACAAGTTCATTCTGCCAAAACATGATAATTATATTACCATATCAGTAGGTTATCAAATTTATATGGTCTTCATTGTTTGAAACAAAATTATGCACAAAAGGGCATTTTGGTCAATAATAGGCATATTTTCAGAACTTGTGTAAAAACTCAGAATCTGATTATGATCAAGTAGTATAACCACATAGGGTTATTCTACACTATAACATGATCATAATGCAACTTAGAATCACTAGCTAAAGTTGTTAAATCAGGTCAGAATCGAAAGTCAAAGCAGAAGTCAAACTGCTTGACTTTCGGTTGCGAACCGACACATAAATTGGAAATGACGGGCTGAAGATGTTCATACATATTCTAATATTAGTTACTAACATTTAGTGTTAAAAACATGAGTTAAAACAATTGCAAGTTCATTTTATAAAGTTGTCGTTTGACTTTTTATTTAACTTAACTTTGACCCGTCATTTGACCAACTTAACGTGATTTCCAGGAGGTTCCATTTTGAGAGATTAGCACCTACCTTATTATGATCACGTAGCCATGTTCGATTCGAACAATGGCTGGACCATAATGGTCTAAACTGAAATTCAAAGTAAAAGTCAATTTGCTTAACTTTCGGCTAATAAAAGCCTATAAACATGAAAAGAACTAGAAAGGAGCACTTACTTGTGATCCTTAGAGAAAATAGAACTCGGTGGATGCTCCTTTAAGATTAGGAACTTTCAGATTAGAGTAGATGAGAAGTGATAAAGAAATGAGCAAGTGTAAGAGTTGGACATGCTTGCTATTTATAGTGGATGAAGGTGCATAAGATTGATCCAGGTGTCAAGGCATGTTCTAGGATCAATGCAGGTGTCCATGGAGGTGGCAAGCACTGAAGAGAGGTGGCAAATTCGCGAGAGGTGGCAAATTCGCGAGAGGTGGCACCATGGCAGAGAAACTTGGCCTCCAAACAAAATTCTGCTACTGGCAGTCCCTTATGAACCATATGACCTTTTGGCTTACGGTCCGTAATCTTTGTAGGCACACACAGTTTTCAAACCCCTTACGAACCGTAAGCTATAAAGCTTTGCAGTTCGTATCCGCTACCCATAATCAAAAATAATATATGCTTGTGGTCCGTAAGCACAAAGGCTTACGGTCCGTAAAGGGTCACTCTGAGGCCATTAATTGGCATGTTGACACCTTTAGTCCCTTCACATTCAAAGTTTCAAAATTTGACAATATTAGTCCCTCTCGTCCAAATATTAGACATAAAGTGAGAGTATGGACACGTGTCATAGTATAACTCGACACAAATTTACGAGGTTTTACATCCTCGCCCCCTTAAAAGAAATCTTGACCTCGAGATTTTATTCAAAAAGATGGGGGGTACTTTTGTCGCATAGTGGACTCAACCTCCCATGTATACTTGGGGCCACGATGGGCATCCCATTTGACCTTTACAATAGGTATCAACTTCCTTCGGAGCTTCTTAACCTATCGATCCTCGATCGAAATCAGTTTCTCAATAAACCTCAGTTTTTCATCAATTTGCACATCGTGATGTGACACTACTAGCGACTCATCGGCTAGACATTTCTTTAAGTTACAAATGTGGAACACATCATGAAATCCACTAAGCTCCTCAGGTAGTTTAAGCTTGTCAGCTACTGATCCGACACATTCGATTATCTCGAATGGTCTGATATATCTCGAGCTCAACCTGACCTTCTTTTCAAAATGCATCACACCTTTTCAGGGTGATACCTTCAGTAAGACCTTGTCCCCTACTTGGAACTTAAGAGGTTTGCGCCTCTTATCTGTATAACTTTTCTGCCTATCTCGAGCAGCTTTGAGACGATCACAGATTTGCACATTCTTATCCGTGGTCTCTAGGACAATCTTTGGTCCAGATAGTTGGGCTTCCCCAACTTCAGCCCAACAAACGGGCGTTCAACATTTTCTCCCATACAAGGCCTCAAAAGGAGCAGCCTTATGTAACACCCTGTGTTTCGAAAGTCAAAGTCAAAGTCAAGATTGAAGTCAAAGGAAGAAAAGATTGCTAATTGCGATCTGTCACTCCTTGGTCAACGCCTGTTTTGACTTCATTGACCTGTAGATAACCTATCTATTTTATCGCGTTAGTTGTATTATGTGGAGTACTTGTTAATAATTGAGCTTTAATTGCATATTAATCGCATGTTTAATCGATTTATCGCTTATCGCTATTTTATTCGCAACTCGAATTATGTGTTCTGGATATTGTTTTACGTGTGTGTGCTATTATGTGTTACTTGTGCATCTTATGTTTATGTTGAGGTGTTAATCGCAATCGCAATTCTATCACATCGTAATCGAATCGAGAACGCTAAAAGCAAGTCAATTATAGTGATTGTATGTTAGATATAGTAGTTGGGATTAAAAGTAATTTAATGGGTAATCCTACCGCATCGCTCGCTCGAATCGCAAAGCTCTACACGCGAATCATAACGACAAAACTCACCGCGCCGGACTCATGGATCGAGTGGCCAACCGACCGAGTGGCCATCTGATCGGATTGCCATCCGATCGGGTTGCCATCCGATCGAGATGCCACCCGATCGGACTGCCACCCGATCGACCAGCCTTTTCCTCACTTTCCTTTTTAGGAAACCCTATAAATATCCCTCATATGTCACATCAGTTGATGTGACAGCTCTCACTCGACTCAGCTTGCTCCAGCCACTCTTTCTCTCGATTTCTCGCGATTCTTGTAAGTTTTCAACCTAAATCTTGTACTTTCTTGATCTACACGCACTCCTACACCTTTCTATCTTTCAAATCTTAAGTTTTAACTGTGAAATTAGTGGATTTGAGGTGTTTTTGGATGATGTCATCATGGTGTTCTTAGGAACTTCATGTTTTGGCTTCAATCCACCAAGAACAACTTGGATCTGGACGATTTCCACATGAATAAACAAAGATCTTGCATAGATCTGAACATATTCATGGTGAAAAGGATTGAAAGATGGTTTTCCAACTCTCTTTCAACTCTTTTACACTCAATTCACTCAAACCCGATGGAATCAGAGCTTGTTCTGATCTTCTACTCATTCTTAGTGATGCATTAGTTCCAGATCTGAATTCTATCCGGGAGAGATATTGATTTCGGGTTTGAACTTGAACTACCGACTTGAACCGTGAACCGGTCGGACTAGCGTGATACCTGTTCGGTCGGGTCACTTGGGCCGAGGTAAGGGTTCTGTTGTTCAAGCAAGATATCAACATATCTCGTTCTAAGCTACAACACTTCAAACAGAAACAAGTGTAGGACGATCAGACCGTCGGAACGGATTGTCGTCCGATCGGATTGCCATCCGATCGGATTGCCTTCCGATCGACCGGCCATCCGATCGGGTTGCACTTGGTTCCATACTTAACTATTTTTCAAACTATTCAAAGGATCTGAACGTTGAAATGGATTACCACTCGTTCGGATTGCCATCAGATCGAGTGACCGTCCGATCATGTGACGTTTGGGACTTGAACACTTAAACAATTTTCAACATGTTCAGTACGTACGGATTACCACCCGATCGGCTAGCCATCCGATCGAGTGACCATCCTGCTGTGAACTTGTTCTCAAAACTGAGAAGTCTCGCCAATCGGATTGCTCTCCGATCGAACTGGCCATCCGATCGGATTGCCATCCGATCCTTGGTACATCTACACTGTTTTACGCGCTGACTTTCGCTTATGCAATCGTTAACTGTTCAGGCTAATTCCGCTCTAGCGCTCCCTTCAATCCATTAACTCTATCGCTGTGAGTATACTCTAACCCTTTTTGCTTTATGCACTTTTGGGTGTTACATACGTTACTTATTCTAAATTACATCAAACACACTACGCAATACTTTAACGCTAACCACTACCGCATGTTATACGTGACTCGATGAATGCTTGTTTGTTATGTTTACACATAGATTGCTGTCTACCCGCCTTAGCAACGATAGTACTATAGTTTGGACTCAGCACCTGTTCACTCAGGGGTTGTTAAGGACTATTAATCACATGATTCACAGTGGTGAATATGTGTTACGAACTGCATTGCGCAGTCAACCCGCAGTCATTGGTATTGATAGGATCATGTCGATAACTTACGTGCTTCACATCACACATTGTACGTGCTGGTTATGTGTAAACGATTTCGAACTCTATTATGCCATTATCAAACTCGTATGCTCACCTTTACACTATGTGTATTGACTTTTACTTTAACGTATGTGGCAGGTGCTTAAGATGCTAGGACGCCTTGTTTGCTGTGTGATGAAATCGAGGCTAGGAAAGAGTCTAGAAACAAACAAACAAACAAACAAACTATCTTATTTGAAATTTGAGTTGTCGGATCAATATTTGTTTATGAGACAATTATTTGTAATAAATGTTTTATTTAGATATGTTATGGTATGGTATGGGACATGACGTGTCACACCCCGACCACGTGTAACATACAAAACGTGGCGGAAAACGTCGGGGAGTGTTGTAACAGAATTAATTGTTTCATAACCATGGCATACAAAGTTGTATTTATTTATCAACATAAGAGTTACATTGTTTTAAACAGGAATCAAAAGAGTTTATAACATAATTAAACAAGTCTATCTCCATTTTTAGTCTCTAAGGCACAGGTCCGCCCTAGTGTCCTGATCAACATCCTACAGAAAAGCTCCTGAAAACACATGTGAAAATAGGTACGTCAGCATAAAAATGCCTGTGAGATACATAGGTTTTGTGAAAATAGGATTCATGACTTGAGTTTAAGAAAATGTTTAATCATGAACCCCGTACTTTGCTTTGTCTTGTAAATCATTTGAAAAACGATAAGATCAGTTGATATGTATAAATAAATGTAAGGTTAAATGAATAACCATTTAAAATGAGTTGTATAAAATAAACTGTTTTGTAAAACAATGTCTTGAGAAAAGTATGTTATTTGTATACAATGTAATATGTCTATACTGAAATGATTTAAATAACGTTACGATATGTAATATTATACAAATACTTATATATAGGAAGTACCAGCGGCGTATCCACCATGTTTGTATCATATTACACACGCATCGTTACTCAAATCACTTACCCAAACAACCACCAATGTAACTTGTTCATGTACAAATCAATTGTCAAGTGTTATTGTGTAAACCATATCAAAATGTCTATGTCCAATGTAAACCACCAAATGTGTATATCAATGTCAAAATGTTTATGTTCAATGTAGATCATGTAATGTGTAACCAATATGTCATGTATGGTAAGTGAAATATATCAACTAAACCATATGTAAAATGCACAAAAACAAGGTATTGAAGTAAAACATAGTTTAAATCAAAGTTATGTTTTGTGTAACAAATGCATGCTATACTGATACAAACATTTATGCGGTATTGTGAAAATGCATACATCCAAGCCTTGAGACTGTGGCGATGAACCCTTAAACAAATTAAAGGTTTATCTAAGTTATGTATATCGAATTCGGTCATTCCTTCCAATCCAAACAAACCCAGGATTTCAGGAACGGGAGTTGTCAATTCCTATGGTACCACTACCTACTAACGAACGACGTGATCAATGTTAATGAATGTATTGTTCCATGTTAAACAAACCAAATGTCATACCAAAATGTAAGCATGTTATGAAAACAACTGTACTAAATATGCACACAATGGGCGTACCTAGCATGAAATGTAATGTGAAACGATGTACTAAGTATGTACACAATGGACATACATAGCATGAAATGTAATGTAAAACAATGTACTAAGTATGCACGTAATGGACGTACATAGCATGAAATGTAATGTAAAACAATGTACTAAGTATGCACGCAATGGACATACATAGCATGAAATGTAATGTAAAACAATGTACTAAGTATGCACACAATGGACATACATAGCATAAAATGTAATGAAATCATGTACTATAATGTACTAACGAACATAGCAGGTATATGATGTTAAAGCAGGAAAGCATGAAAGTAACAAGTAGGCACATGTGTTTCACCCCAAAACAGTTTGGAAAACAGTAAAAGAGGGGTCTATGTACTCACTTGAGATTACTCAGTAGTCCTGGGGTGACAATCAAATAATGATAGAGATCTCGGAATCAAACGGCACCTAATATAGGTAACTATGTTAATAAACCGGACCTAAATCGGAAGATCGGATAGAATGAGGGTTCGTAAACCAAACGAGTATGGAGACTCGTGTAATATGGTTTAACAAAGCCTACATACTAATTGAAACCTAACATAATTGTTTACGACCCATTACGACCCGTTTAGGTAGCTTATGCTACTTTAACGCGTCGTTCTCGTGAAACGCGTTCGGACCGCCTAACTAGCCCTATGACAAGTGTTATATGCCTAAACATGTTACATAATCAGTTACGTGACAAAAGTTTAGGTTACATATGCTTAATTACCAATTATACATGAAAATGGTATTCTGGTAATTTACCTAAGGCATATAAACTACCTATCATACAACTATTCAAACGAAGCGACCATAGGGTATAACCTCGGAAGGTTATTCCCTATATACTATGGTCACCTAATGTGTTTGGTCGGATCCTAATGATCGACCAAATGGGTCGGGTTCGAAGGTATAAGCGATTTATCAGATCGCTTACCCTACGACCCTAGACAACGTGGTAATCAGTAGGCATAGTCCCAAGGGACTATAACCAACGTGATTACACTCACGTTGCGAAGTTCAAACGAACTTCGCATTGACCATAAGCTGGTCAACGCTGAAAGTCAAACAAAGTTTGACTTTCGGACTCGAAAAGCAATAAAAGAATGAAAAGAACGAAAGAATACTTACGAAGGGTCCCCGAATGCTAATCTAGATCAAAATAGCTCAGGTATGAAACAAAGGTTTCAACTTAGAGCACAATTAATCAGATTCTTGTGAGAAATGAGGTTGGGGTGATGGGGTATTTATAGTTTTCGGGTAACCGTTAAGATCCTTTCATGGAAACCGTGCTTTAATCGCATCCGTATAAGTGTCGGAACCTTATGGTAGCTAAAAATGATCCTTATCATCTGACTAAGCAATTGGGAATGTGTGGTTGAGAATCAAACAGCTGCAATCTGCTGTTAAATGCAGTTAACCTGGTCAGAAGGTCGAACGCGGCCCACTTCAGGATGTACATAAACTCAGGCGGGCCGCCTGAGAGTTGCAGATCAGATATATGTTTGCAGAATTACAGTTTCAGTCCCTGTTGATGTTTTAAGCCATTTTCGACACTTCTAAGGCCCGTAAAGCCAACTTTAAGGCCCTAAAATGTTGCCTAAACATTGTGGACATGAAACATGCTCAAAAATATGTCGGATGTTGGTTCGTTTGGTCGTACGAACGCGATGTTCGCTTAATTACGACGGAATGCGCACAAGCGCGAAAAACGATCCAAATGATGCGACGAATGGATTTTTCTTATGCCAAACACTAAAATAAAATATTATAGTTCTTACATAAATTTTTGGATGTCCGGATGTATTCAGAACGTAAGATATGCGCGAAAGTGCAAACTTGTGCACTTTTTGACGCTTTTAGTCCCTGAATGACCCAAAAGTTTATTTTAGCACACCGAACCCCTCAAAGCCTATTTCTAAGCTATGTAAAGGATATTTAAGGTGTGTTTAACTTATGGTCATGTTCCGGAATGTTCGTTATAGTTTAAATTGGCATACTTTCGCAGTTTGTCAAGTTTAGTCCCTGTAAGCGAATTAACTTGTTTTTGCCATACCAAAGCCTTCAAAACTTATTTCTAAGTTATGTAAAGGTTATTTAAGGTATGTTTAGTATATGTTGATGTTCCGGAGTATTTGTTGCGTTAAACTGAGTACGTTTACGCACCAGTTTGCGTTTAACTCTCCAGAAAGTTATATAGAGTTGGAAATTGCACAAAAGTCAAAACATGAAAAATGTAAAACATAACCAAACAAACATTGGGATCAAATAACATTGTTTTATTGATAATAGAACTGTTCACAATGATTACAAGCACAGATGTTACATGACGTGTTAAATATCTTGTAATTAATAGTTGTTATGGATACTCATGGAGAATCTGTTTCTCTCAATGTCGCGCAACGATGTTTCCGCCATCGGTTGGGGTGTGACAGATTGGTATCAGAGCCATAACTATAGGGAATTAGGCAAGACTC